>VXBW01005693.1:1198059-1316450 GCA_013400375.1 Thinocorus orbignyianus
GACTCTAAACCATCCAAATGAAATTTTTCAAAAAGCATTAAAAGAAACTTCATTTAAAAAGCCAGCGTTGAAGGAATGAGGTCGAACCAAAAGAGAGCAGCACATCGCAGCGTATTCCACAGGTGATGCCCTCACCAACCCACCCTTGCGGTGCCAGCAGCCGCCCTCCCCAGGGCCAGAGGAGCAAGACTACTCCGACCCCCAGCGCCCACCTCACTTCATCAGCTGCAAGCCAATTAGTCGGTATTTACACATTTACATGAGCAGCATCAGACCTCGCACACTTACTACTCCTTTATTTCTGACTTCGGGACAGGAGGCAGCTGGTTGTTTTTATGCGGCTTTTTGGGGTTTTTTTTTTAGTAGTAGTATTACTATTTATTTATTTATTTATTTATTTTCTGTCCGAGCAACCGAGAAAATGCTCCTAATAAGGCTGGTGGAAAGGAAGTGGCTTCTCAACAGCACAACCTCTTGCGAAGAAAATAATAAAATACGGTGTTATTATCTCAAATGCAGGGGGTGGAAGAGGTGCCGGAACCAGTTACCACTGGTGTTTCTGGTACTGGGGGCTCACCCCGCCGGCGAGAAGGGGGCGAAAAGGCGCTGGACCAGCCCGCCGGGACCCCTCACCGCCCCCCGAGCAAGGGCTGCCCCACCAGGCTCGGCGGTGAGGGGCTCTGTAGACCGCTCTCTGTATTCATTATTTTTTATCAATATATATAGATTTATATCTTTCATGTCATCTCCAGCAAAGCGCCAAAAGTCCCAGGCGGGAAAGCGCGGGGCCACCGCGGCTGCGGACCGGCACCAGCCTCCCCCGGCGCCGCTCCTCACCCCCGCGGGGCGGCTTCCGCGCCTCTGCGCCCACACAGACGGACGGACGGATAGATGGACGGACAGCCTCACCCCCCTCTCCTGGCACCCTAAAGCCCCCCAACCCCACGCAGCCCCCTCCGCTCACCGCGTAGCGCAGCGCCGGTTTCTCGCTGAACACCGAATCCCCCATGGCCGCGGGCGGCGCGGCCGCTCCCTCCACACAGCGGCGGCGCTGGGCGCTGCTCTGCCCTCAGACGGCGACAGCAGCGGGGGTTCCTGCCCGTTCCCCCTCCTCCTTCTTCTCCACCCCGCCCCGCCGGTGGGGCGGCGGTGTCGGTCCTCCCGCCCAGCGCCGGTGACTCCCCAGCGGCGGGGGCTGCTGGCCCGCCCGCAGGTGAGGAGGAGGAGGAGGGAGCCCTCCGGCGGGCTACCTGAGTCCCGAGGGGAGAAGGAGGAAGGTGGCGAGGTCCCAGCCCCGCCTCGGATCCTCCTGGGGGTAAGGTGCCGGTCCAAATCCCGAAAAAACGGGGCCGCTCGTCCCCGCCGCTGGAGCTCCGCTTCGGGTCCCGTAAAGGAGGATCCGAAGGTTAAGGAGAGAGGAGCCAACAAAACTTTAACTTTCTAATTCCTCTCTCTTTTTTTTTTTTTTTTAGAGGGCTGGCTCAAGATTCTCGATGGCGCAGGCTTTGGAAAGTGAAAGCCTATTTCTTCGTTGTTTTGCGAATCCCTATGTACACAAACTGCAGGCAGATGCAAAAAATTCGGAAGGAAAAATTGCCTTCTGCCGTGTTATAATTAGGAGTGACTTCCGTGCCACTTGCCCGGGGAGACCATGGCATCTCCATCAATGGAAGTGTTTAAAAATACCTAAAAGCTCCCTCGGTTAGGCAGGACCTCAGCAGAGTGGGGCTAGGCACAGGCTAGATGATTTCCTGAGCCCTCCTCTATCTTTTTAATCATTTTTCAAGGCTTTGCACAAATCTTTGTTAGCACAGTAACACACACCCCCACCAGTTACTCTCTGTTGTTCTCTAAGGAGGTGGCCTTATTCTAGTGCTGTGTGACATATGTGAAATCAATGAGTTTTACTGTTTCCAACCTACAGTCTAGGCAAATGTGCTACCAGCGTGTTGTGTTATCTATAAACAAAGGTAACACAGTTCTTCCAGGGAAAAATAAAAGGGGGTTTGGGAAACAATTTGTAAAATCACTCAAAATACATGTTGGAAAGATAAATGGATGGAGACAAAGTTTTCATGTGCTCTGATGATGATGTACCATACCCAACAAGCTTCCAGTTATGGACCTTAATTCCTATTGCAAAGGAAATAATCTTTTAAGAGTTCCCATGGACAGGGAGGTAAATTTCAGTTAACTTGGTGTGGACAACGAACACGGTATTTACACTTACCCATAAAGTCCACTTTTGTCTCAGGTGAGCAATCTGTGCTACTCCCCTTCCTGGAAAATGAGGCAGAACAGATGTCTGAGCAGTTGCAGAGTGTGTGTTGGAAAGCAGCACCCAGCAGAAAGAAACCTTACGTATCAAAATGTATCAAATATTTCAAATCATCAGTTCTTTTAAAAAAGGAAAGTATCTGAGTGCCTGAAGTTCTGCTTTTTATTAATTTCAAGATTGGGGTGAAGCATATAATATTTCTACCCTCAAGCTCTATAGCATCGCCACTTTCTTTGAAGCTGTATCTTCTGGAAATTAAAAAAAAAAAAAAAAAAAAAAAGGAAATGCTAAACATCAGGATTAAAACATGGGCAGGAGGACATGTTTCAACAAGTGCCCCAAAGTGAAAAGAATAGTATGGACAACACCAGAAACCCCCAACTAGAAGGTACAGCAGGAAAAGACTAGCAAAGGGAGAGATGTGAAACTTGGAGGGAACAGGGTAGTTTGGGAAAAGGGAGAAAACCATAAAGCCAGGAAGGTGAGGAATGCCCCAGAGGGAGAAGCCAGAGAGGGGAAGGACTAAAGGTGAGGTTTTGCAGGTTGAACTTGTCTGACCTAGCAACTCACTGCCACCAGAAAGGGCAGTCTGGATTTTTGAAGTATTTTCACTTACAAAATCTCAAATTATCTAGTAAACTGCAGCTATTAGAAATTTAATAGTACAGTTCAAGATTTTTGTGTACCCAATAACAAAATTTAGAACTAGTTGCTAGTTACAGAAGGTGTTTCCTAAGGCCAGATTTTTTTTGAAAAAAAAAAGCTTTCTGGATTTTTAAAGCAAGTTACAGTGGCTGTGACTGCAAAGCTGGCTTAGAGTGCATTTATGGTGTCCAAGGAGTCTATCAGACTTCAAATTGCACAGGACTTGAAGCACACCCCTGGTCTGTAACAAGCAGTAACTGACTGAGCTGCAATCATCTGTCCCTCTTTTAAGCCACTTTGCAACTAGGATTAACATACAGATCTTTCAGAGCGGTTCTGACTACTTTCTCCCCTTTCACATTCGTTTATGATTCCTCCCTGGCATTCCTTCCAAGTTTCCTTCCTCCTTTATTTACCTGATAACGGGTACCCAAGGAATGCATGCAGCTCACTTTGGAAGTGTAAACCTTCCCAGGTGAGCCCCTCTTAACAGGTGATACAAAGCATTATGGTTAACGTCCTGCAAATTTACTCCAAGGCTACTCAATCAAGAAAAAAGAATAGTATAAAACAGAGTATTTTCAGTAATTCATTTTAAATAATTTCCATTGTATGAGGTACTGCTTCCTCGCATATATTTTTGTTATGCTTTTCATGATTCCCATTGGATCACTGCTTTAACAGGTTTCAATGTATACTTTACACCTGCAAATGTAGATTACAGTAAAACCTTCACTCCTTCTCTCCTATTTATCATCTGTTGTTGACAACAGCAAAGAAGAACAAACGTTTTGGCTAAAATGTAGTTGCTTCCAACACAGCAGCTGAGAAATGAGTAGGTAATTGAATTTTACTGTGCTGATAATTAATGAATCCAGGTTTTGTTTTTCCAGTATTACTCTATGAACTCGGTGCTTTCTCAACATTAATTGCTCTCAAACAAAGGAAACTAGCTATACAGTTGCAGACAGCACACAGTTATGAAACTGGGGAGAAATTACTTCCCTACTTCTCTGCCACAACTCCTGGAACTAGTGACTCAAGCTGTCTGATGTCACATCAGATGAGGTAGGGAAAAATTTCCAAATCCACACTGTTACATGAGGGAAGCCAGTTTGATCCTTATGGCAATACTGGATTTGTCTCACCTAAATGTAAACACCCACAATCTCCATCTCAGCTTATCACCTTAGGCTTCCCTAGTCCATGGGAAGAAACAGACACATCTGGTGGACATTTTATGTCATTCCCAGTCGACATCTAAAATAGGCAACATAAATTGAAGTGTCTACTTCACTCCACTGGGAGTCCATGACAATTAGTTCAGATGTCTGCCCTTCAGGCATCTTGCAGTTAAGTGAGGGGGAAGCCCACCTGGGAGTCAAGCTATGGGATCAGCCTTTAAATTTCACTTTGACTTTCAAAAGTCCTTAGTAGTCTCAGTATCTTGACTTTTTTTCGTTCTGGAAGCAGGAGCTACTGTACTTTCCAGGTGAAAAAACAGTCGACATCTTCAGGTGAAACATTTCAAGCAAGCATGAAGGTCTTGTTTTGTTTGACCCTTCTAATGACACACAAATGCAGCTTCCACAGAGAGCTAACTCCAAATCTGGAAAAGACTTGCCTCTGTGGCTGCTGAGCCAGGGCCAAGAGTGATACTGGCAGCACACTTCTTCCTCGGGGAATTAGCACTTCTCTTATTCCGGCCAAATGTTCATTCCATCATTACAAGTTACAGTTTGAGTGCGTTTCCCAAAAAGAAGAGAGAGAAAAGATGACAGACAAGTAAATCAAATGCATAAAGCCCTATAAACAAAACCTAGAAACTAAGGAATAAGAATGTAAGGATAATACACTGCAAAAATTCTTTTGTTCAGAATGAACTTCTTTTTCTTTTTTAAAGTATTTATTTTCTACCTATCAAAATATGTTGATAGTTTCTCACCAGCTTGTAACAGAACTCAGGGAAATAGTACTTAATGCCCACAAAGAATCAAGTGCCTTCTCACTCGTGGAGATGCTTTTTCACAACAGTGACATAAATCTTCTTAGACAAAAGAAATCCTACTTAGGAAGAACTCCATCGCTGTAATTTCCTAGATGTCAGAAACCCCTTTATTCGAGATCTAATGCACTAGAAGAGCACGACACTCTCACAGCCCTCAAGGAGTACAGTTGCCCGAGTGTTGCTCATACCGGCGGAGAGGAAGCTAGCGCTTTATTCCTCGGGAGCAGAAACAAAGCAGCCTGTGTTCACACACACACAAACACCCATCTTGTGCTTGCACCAGGTGGTGCAAGCTGAGAGGAGCCGCAGCCTGTGCACACCCACGTCTCCTGCGCTGTCCCACTCTGCGAAGCCCAAGAGGGGAAACTGGACTCCAGATGACTAACTCAAACCTGCAAACTGTGCTGCTCAGAGGGGAAGGAGGAGCAGTTTTTCTTAGGAATGGCATTAGTTAAGCATCTAGAGGAGGAGTCCTTCCTCCCTTCTTCCCTCTACCCTGTCCCTGTGGTCAGCCAGAGCTGCTGCTGCCCGATGGAGCACCACCTTCCCAAGGAGCAGCAGCAATCCAACAGTAACCCCAGGCAAAGGTGAGACTCAGAGAAGGGCAATGAAGCTCGTGAGAGGTCTAGAACTCAAGTCTTAAGAGGAGCAGCTGAGGGAACTGGGGTTGTTTAGTCTGGAGACAAGGGAGGCTGAGGGGAGACCTTATCATTCCCTACAACCACCTGACAGGAGGTTGTAGTGAGGTGGGGATTTGTCTCTTCTCCCAAGCAACAGGCAATAGGACAAGAGGAAACAGCCTCAAGTTGAGCCAGGGGAGGTTTAAGATAGATATTAGGAAAAATTTCTTCACTAAAAGGGCTGTCAAGCACTGGAACAGGCTGCCCAGGGAAGTGGCTATGTTGCCATCCCTGGAGGTATTTAAAAGACCTACAGACATGGTGCTGAGGGACATGGTTTAGTAGTAACTTCACAGTGTTAGGTTAACAGTTGAACCTGATGATCTTAAAGGTTTCTTCCAAACAAAACTATTCTATGATTCAACACAACATGCTCTAAGGCCAAAACCAGCTCTCCCAGTAAGCACTCAGAATAAGAAATGGACAACTCATGGAGCAATCACGAAGGAATACTTTTCCCTAATGAAAGTCTGTTACCAAGCACCTGGGAGTGCATTAGCATTGGTGCGTCACCAGAATTGCACTCCAGTACTTAATTCTAGTTACCATATTCATAATTTTTTAATCAAATCAATATCTACACTGTTTAATTTATAGGCCACTATATCTATACTGTATAATTTATAGGCCAATGATGATTGTGCACATTACTGCACTATTAGTTATCAGCAGCTTGGCAAAAATTTAATCGAAAAGACTTGTATTTCAGAAGAAGGTTAAATTACTTTACATCCCTCTACATTTGCACGTTGGTCTCCATCCCCAGCATCAGTGAAAATTCACTAGAATATCTTTAAACTAAACCTCCTAACTTGTAAATCAAAAATATGACCCTATCACATAGCACCAAACAGTTTCTCAACAAAAATTAGCATTTACCCTGTGGGTCGCTAAAAATGATTCAGGTTTTAAAGCTGCAGAAGAAACCACCAGTATTCCTGCCACCTTTTTTTCTCCTCAAAGACTGCAATTTAAACAAATGGGACCACTCACTGCTTCCTGTGCAGATAAATGACAGTTTCAAACCTAATTTTTTACGTATTTTTTTTATGTTTGGTTTCCTTGCTAACAGAACAAGCTAAAAAGGCAGACAGGAATAAGGGGAGAAAAATGAAGGGAGATAAAAAGAAGAGGGAAAAAATGGAAGCAAATGTAACTTCCAGGTTTAGAGTTGCAAAACAGCTTAAGGGGCTTAAGCATACAAGCCAAAAATCTCAGTGAAGTCTGATCTCTGTAAATGATACACATCTGGAAAAAACAACAATTCACTGGAAGATTTTTCTAGTTCCTGAAAGTGGGTAGATCTCCATGTATTTCCTTCCTTGTTTATCTCCTTGCGACTCACGTTCACTGTAAACTGCATTACTGGGCTGCGCTCTCACTAGCAATTATCCTTCTCCCGAAAATGTGTTCTGGGAACTGAAGAGGGAGAAAAGCACAATTTTCTTTCATTACATATGATTTTTACAGAAATTGCAGCTGTATAAAAAATATTCAAGAAACACTAACTTGGAACAAGTAAGCTACAGATACATGATTTTCTTGCTCTGACTAGAAAGAGGAATGCTTATCCACAACTGATAGAAGCACGGGCTTCTATCTAAATTTACCATCTGGGTAATTGACAAGAATTTAGGAGGGGGAAGGGTTCTTTCACAAACCTAAAGCTTATGCAAAACTGTTTTGTGGATGATACAGGATTGTTAAAATCCACTTAGCGTGCAGAGTACTGACTACACAAGAAAACCTCCCAAGAAGTAACGTGACTACTGTACATTTTGATTTAACGTTGTAATTCATAAACCAGTTTTGCAGCGTAAAAGTAATTATTTCAAGGCTGGAACAAGACCAAGCCTCTTGTGACCAACAATAATAATATTCATAAAGTTAACAAACCTCTTCAAATGAAGTCATTGTTTAATACGTTTCAGGCTATATGTGAAGTGGCTACAAACATCATGTTTTTGTAGTTGTCAATAATTGGGGGATCGTGTAAGCAGATAGACCTTGTGTTCTTCTGTTCTGGATTTCAACTGCAAATTAAAAGTCAGGGGTTTATTATTCGCAGTTGTCACTGGAACTAGTCGAAAAGCTGGTTGAGAAGAAACTTTGCCTTTCAAAATTAGACTTTCATCTGACTGAGTCTAAAGCCAGAACATTTTAAAACTGGTTGTGAACTGTAAATTCTCATACTTTTTATGAGCCAGAAAAAGACAAACCATGAAATAGTCTGCTAGGTTAGCAATGAGCCTGACAAAACCTCTTCTTTTCTCTGAGCCCTGGGGGAACGCTCATGCAAACTGCCCTCAGAGTGACAGTCCCTGGGAGGCATCCCAGTACATCCCAGCTCCAGCTCCAGGGCAAGGAGCCTGGGAAGCCAGAAAGCCAGCCTGGGAATTACTACAGAATTAGGATTTGCCACAGTCCTGTGATACCTCGAGGTCTTGGCACTGGCAAACTGCAGGGCTGTGCCATCTCCGACAATGCCAAGCCCTGGCAGGCAGCCGGGGAGGCCACTGCGGAGCAGTTACGCCAGGCAGCCCTCGTCAGAAATGGGAACCCGGAATTTTCAGGATCACTGGATCTTGGTTTGGATCACTGGATGGGCTTAACCAAAGACACACACTCTGAGTCAGTCCCTGGCCTTGGGCTGTGGGACAGCCCAGGAGGATTATCTCACAGCTGTAAACCCAGCGTCTCCATGCAGCCTGCTTGTAATCCAGGGACAGTTTTCCTCGATTGATTAAAAGTGGATTCAAGGAGTTGCAAATGAAATATTTGAAGGCCAGCAAATTGGCATTTTCCACTGCAGCAAATTTCTACTTATTACAGTGATTAATGGCTTTTGAAATGTTTCTTCTTTTGTATTTATAAAACAGAATCACATGCAACAACCTCACACACTGGGAAACTCATGAGGTATTTTAAACTTGTATGTATGACTGTCTACTGATTTAACAATGAGCATTTTTACCGCAATTTATATTTACACTCTAGTTTTGCTCTGAGTAACAGGTATGGTTACAATTTCAGTGTACAGTTACAATTTCACTGTATGAAGTGCTGAGGGCTTCAAGCAGTAATGAGTTTTATTTCATAGAATCATAGAATGGTTAGAGTTGGAAGGGACCTTAAAGATAATTGAGTTCCAAGCCCCCTGCAATGGGCAGGGANTATGCTGACTTCGTGTGCCCACCTGCAGCAACTGCCATTGCAGACACATCCACATACAGTGACATACAACAAGCTCTATTACTACGAATGACTGCTAAACACCTTTTGCCCAGCTGGCTGGATAGCCTGTTTCAACAGCTACGTGTTCCCAAAATATAAACCAAAATGCACGCACACTGGGGCTTGGGGCAGGGATTTGCAAGAAGGTCTGTCTCATATGTCCAGGCAAAACAGATTACTACGTTGCCCAAGAGGATTCACAGACTAACTCAGTACTGAGCAGCACACACTGCTGGAAACACAGCCCAGTAAACATCCAGCAAAAGGTGTATTTATTGCACTTTTGTTCTCCCCTGCAGCAGTCATGACGACAGTTGCACCAGACGTGACTGCTGTGCCGTAATGATGGCATCTCACTCCCACAAATGAGTCCTCACGCCAAAAGAGCTGCGTTTAACGGAAGGCTTATAATACGTTAGTGCTCACAACTGCTTCCCAGTTGCATTCAATGAAAGGCTAAATCACCCAGCGCTTGGGCGTCTGGTTCTCCCTGTTACCTGGAAACTGGAGCCCTGAGTGCAAGCAGTGTTGAGAAAGTGATTTTAAAAAAGCAATAGGAGACTGAAAGCACGGTTCACGTAAGACATGCAGTCATTCAAGCAGCTTCTCTGCTTGCAGACCTGTACGGTTTTAAGCTGCAGGAGCCTTTACTGGTGTGATTATACTGAATCCCTTGTAGCTGGGATGCAGTTATCCCAGTATATCCCACACTGGGGTTATTCCCCTTGCAGGGGTGGGAGGAAGGTGAAAGCTGGGCACGGCCCATAGCCTCCCAGATCTAGGGATGCAGAGGTGGTATAGCCTCAGCACTGAGCAATGACACTTATGCTAATCTGGGAGGGGAAGATCCCCCTGGGCAAAATAGCTTGAGAAAGGCTGGGCTGTATAAAAATGCTGGCCTATTCTCAGGCAATTGTTTTGGGAAAAGGTAAGCTATGAACTGAAAGCGCTACAGCTATTCCTGAAGAATCCCCCACCAGCCTGCCCCCCTTCTGCAATAAGGACACCCAGTGCCTTTGTAGTTAAATTCTTCTCAAGTGACTTGTACTGCTTTAACTGTCCTGGTAAGACTCACAAAAATGTACATACAGAAAAGGCCTTGGAAGGATTCAGCAGTTTTACTATAGCTCAGTAATACCAGCGATTTCAGTGAAGGCAGCACAGGGGGAAAGCAGAAGTAATGCAGCAGTGAAGTAGAGCCGTGCTCTTTTTTTCCCCCCTTTTTGTCCTTCTCCCTGGACTGAAAAGTTGAGGAAATCTTGGAAGTGGTCCTGTACACAATTTGTGCTCCTAAGCAGAGCCAGAATGCTGCAAGCGCCGGGCTGAATCTCCAGACTTTCACTGTTTATACTGAAGCTTATATTCACTGGCTGCAGGAGTTTGAGACCACTTCTCCCCATACAACAGCTGGGAGGTATCAAAGCCCCTGCAAGCTATCCACCCATTCACCTCCAATTAGACCAAGTGTCCACAAGATGCTGACAACACCAGAGAATGTTAAGGAAAAGGAATTCATCCGCACGGGACAAAGAATTTGTTTACAACTTGCAGCTCTCTAATGTTTATTACTCCCCCTATAAAATCTGCCTCCATCTGGAGTACCTTGTAGCGACAGAGTTAATGAAAACCCAAGCTGCATTCCAAGGATGGCAATACAGAATGAGAGCGACCTCAGCATTGTTTTGTTAAGATCTCAAATTGCCAATACGGCAAAATGAAGTAATGTGCTCTGTTAACATGTAGTACGCTCTATAAATGGGACCGCCTGTTCATCTGTTAGTAAAATATGCAGAAAAGCACTACTTGATCAGCCTTAGAGCAGCTGACTGCTTGCTTTAACTTCTTCCTTAAGATTTATTCAAAGCATGAAACTGCTGAAAGTCTCCAGTGAGTAAAGAAGACAAAAAGATATCAAAGTAATTGAACGTATTTACAAATAGCCCTCACTTCATGCGTCTGGTCTTGAATCAGCAGATTAAAACAAAAGTTAGCTAAAGCACCGAATGCTGAAAACTGATTTCCATGGACTTCAGGATGAATGTACAAAACTGTTACATCTTTTTACAAACAAAAGATTACTTTATTAGTTAACTTAGAAACCTCAGACAGTTTTCATAAATTTATAGACAGCTTCCAGATTGAATTTTGCTGATCCAGGCTCCTTAGGCGGAGTTTATGGAGCCAGACTTGTCATACGAGCTATTTCTATAAGCCTCAGGTAAATATACACAGGGTTCGTGTTGTTAGAGAAAGTGTTTTTTTCTCTTCTAAAAAATTTAAGTTAATCTTAAGCAAAAACAAAAGTTCATTCAGTACATTTTGTATTTGTTATTTTTGATCCATTTTGGGAAGTATTTTCCTTCTACAGATCTACACTGCCCCTGCTTCTCTCAAACTCCCTTTAACTCTTTAATTTCTTTTACCACTCTGATTCGCAGTCTGCCGCTCTGGTCTGAGATAGAAAGAGCAAGATGGCACAGCTGGAGAAAAGGAAATGGGTTTCAGCTATTTCCTTCTTCCCAACCAGCAGCACTAATGCTTTCCCTTTCCTACATGCCTACCTTACCTCAAGTCTCACAGAAGGTTGGACCTGTATTGCAAAATCAATTTAGAAGTGTAAATTCAGATAGCTGAATGGATGCAATTACACGGATCAAATGGGTATGTTTTATGTCCATTCAAAATTGATGCGGCCATCTATAACAGTTTTATAAGAACATAATTCTGTCTGTAGTAACAGTGTACACAAAGCCATAATTTGTAAACTGGATAGTCCAAGCATTATCTTTTATTTAGGTTCTCAGTTTAATGATGATCCTTCAATAAAATGTCATGTACAAGTTTTCAAGTTTACATGTGAAAGTGTGTTACGTAAAATTCAGACTGAAGTACTCTAAGACTGATATCAGAGTCGGGAATCAAAGGATGTCTGGTTTCCCCTTTAGGTATACATGTGCCTGGCAGTGAGATGGGAAAATGTCCCTCTCCCTGGTTCTATCTATAACACGGCTCCATTCACCACCAGTACTAAGGTGATATTTGCACACCAATTCAGGTTTTTTCCACTAAATTATGATACAGCATATTCACTATAGGTAAAGGTCTGTTACTAAATTTACTACATCTTTCTATGACTGAGAATGTGAGAAAAGATAATGTTAGCAAACAAAGAATGAAGGAATGGATACAGCAATACGACAGGGATGACCAAACTTCTTGATCATTAACTGGAAATGGCCACCTTCATGTGACTGAGCACCTTCATGTGATCATTGCTCCCAACTTGAGGGCTGTTTGGAGCAGACTCCAATGCCTGTTGAAGCAGCTCTCAGCGCTGAAGATACAATGGCCAGGAGCTCGCACTGCTCCTCTCTGGGAAAGCACTAAATGGAACATACAGGTGGGGACCCAGTCACCTTAGCAATGTTACCTGAGCAATCGCTGTTGGCTTAGCTCATCCAAGGATGCAGATCAGTCCCTGTGCCAGCACAACTTTGCTGCTAATCTTGTGATGAAATTAGGGCACTTTAACTGTCCCACAAGGACTAGAGAGACTGTCTACAAGCTTACAAGAGACTCCAAAGAAAAGGACAGCAATGGTCACATGGGGAGAGACCCAGGCAGGTTGTCTGAAATGGAAAAGATTTGTTTTCACTTTTTGTTGGTACTTGTGAGAAGGCAGGCAGCAGTATTTTGCTGCTGGTGGTACCCAGGCCTGGGGGTGTTCTACAGATAAACACTTCAGAAACAACAAAGTCATGGCTTAAAACTGCCCACGACGGACTCCTCTGGTCCCTCAGGCTCCAAGCTGTACCAGCACAAGAAGTTCTCTTGTGATCCTGGATGAATCATCATTGTCCTAACAGAAATTACTGATCCCACAGGTCCCCAGAGAGAAAAAAAATTATGTGGCTCTAGTTCATTTTAAGCAAAGGCATCTTGGCTTGCTTGAATGGTTTACACTGATAGTCAGAGATCTGACTGATTTCTTGCTTAAACCATAAGCAGCTAGCTTTCACACATCCTGATCTGTCGTCACCTACCAGACCAGTACAGTGATGTACAGATGGTTGAGGCGACCTGTTCCATCAGCCTAGAGGGATCCAGAAGACAAAGTCTGTATATGCCTGTCTACTGCCTGGATTACTCCAATAAATGGGATGGATGTAGTTACTCTACTGAATTGTGAATGAATGCTCTCAGTATTGTGTTACTTCAATTCAAAACCATTGTGAAACCTCCAAAGTGCAATACAAATCTCACTATTTAATCACAGGCTGCTGACAATGGCCGTGATTCAAGGTAGCACCTACTCACATAGTTTTCAGTATGTTTGTAGTCCAAGGACTGTTCACATTTTTAAAGCTCTGTACATGCTTAAATGTTTGTCTCAGTCTAAGTCTAATTTGATTATTCTTCCCCCATGATTCTTTACAGAGCTTTAGGGCAGTGGGTGAATCCCACAGTGATCCCTGGAAATGACAACTATGGGATTCTTCCTGCTCTTTTATGGAAAACTGCTCCTGAATCAAAGGCAGAGAAAGCTATGCACCTCTGGGTTCTCAAAGCTGTATCTGTTTCCTCCAGGATGATCTCAGGTCCAGCTAAGGGTCTCAGATGGAGAAGCCGTCTCTCAGGCACTTCATTTCAACTGGACAGAAAGCAGTGGCAGAACTTCACACAGGAAAACCTTCCATATTGCCCCCTCTGTCTCTCTGTTGTGACCTTTTATCAGTTCCTCTGGATTCACCTCCAAAACACCATCCAATGAGCACAGTATTTGCCTTGGCACAATGAAGAGTGTCATTCCCCTCACAGGGGCACCACAGCAAATGCTGCAGGAGGTACCAGAGCACAAACCAAGGTGCCCACTTGATGGAGGCTAAGAAGACTGTGGCAGACCCACACTCTATCATTTTTGGTGGGAATCCAACCAAAACAAACATGGAGAGACTCTCAGCAGAAGGGATGAGAGTGCCCTGTGTCTGCAGCAAGCAAACAACTGGAGACACTGATGTCCCTCACCTTCAACAGCACCTGGACCATAGCATTCCTCTGGAGCACATGCATTACTCGGAGCCTTTTCTTAACAAAACTTTGCAGGCTTTTTTAGTGGAGGAAGGGGGACTCAAGTATTTCCCTCCCCCAGTTTTAAAAGAATCAGACCAAAATTTGTAAATAGATACAAGAAATAAATGTCTATTAGAATGTGCTTGTCCTTTAAAGTCTGAGCTTCATGGCCTTTTTAGCTGGCTTAGGATCTTTTCATGTTTTAACTGTCACATTTCTTTTCAGTTGATTATTATTAAATGACCAATACCATTAAGGCAAAATTGGTATTATTCTAATTAAATAATATGAGTTATATACAAAGGAAAATAGATTAAGTTAATCAATGTTATTTTGATTTAAATTCAGATGTTAAATCCAAATACGTAAGAGGACTTGACAGTGTCTGTTATTTCGTCTGCAAGTAAATTCTTACTTCTTCTCTGCAGCACAAGAACGTAAAGATGCTGCCAATATGCAGATAAGCACTGTGCATTATCCAAAACAGCAGCGCATGAATGCTTTGTGTTGTACTGGAAAAATCTCAATTTAAAATCTGAAAAGCAATAATAAAGAGGAGGAAACTTTGTAGCTGGTGGGATTATTTTTTAATATGAGGTCAAGGAAACACAGTGGAGAACTATACTTACGAGGCTCCCCCAACTAAAGCACAAAAGGAACAAGTCCATACTCCTCCTTGAAGCAAAGTTCTGTTTAAACTTACGTGACTGTTTGTCTCAGGTGGGATTTGTCTTACAAAAAACCAAACAAGTTTCTTACTTAATGAGACGACCCTGAAAAGCTATCGTATGATAAATTAGATGAAGAGTATATGCCGCTCTACACTTTTCAAACGCTCCTGACGTTGAGACCCTGCGCAGACTCATGATGAGCTTAATCTGTTCAGTGATGGGCTGGCACCAGGAGATGGTCCTGCATCCTGCTGCTTTCCTCATGCCCGTCCACAAGCTCCTGGTTTAGTGGCCGTGTGGTAAGGCTGCTACTCTGAAGGAAAATTAATAGTTTTCTGGTGGATTAATTTTCTGTCAGCTCAATTCCCCCTGAGGTCACTCAACTGCTATGACTGGTGCAGGGGAAGCAGGAGGAATGGATGATCACAGGTTGCTTTTCAAAAGTGGCCAGCAATTAAACTGGAGTAATTAAACATTTTGTGCAAGTGTACATTCAATCTCCTCAACCCCTGCATATTCAGGGCTTATTACTCTTAAAAGAGGTTACATTACCTGCTGTTTTCCCTTTCTACAACAGGATAAGCTCTGTTAGCATTAGGAAGTATTTTTCTGTGCCATATATCACTCCATTGTGGAATTCACTATCATGACTGCAAGAGCCAGGTGTGCAAATTGGTTTGAAAACCAAACAGACAAGTTCCCAGTTACCAGTGGATTGGCTCAGATCATCTAGTTCAAGAAGACTCTTTAATCACTGACCCTCAAGAATGGGAATACATACCTTATATCTTACACTTTTTAATTTTAGTGCTGCTCTCTACACTTTCTTTATTCACCATTCCTGCCTATCATAGAAAATAGCACTATGGTGTTAGGGATCCTCTTCATCTTAGCCACTATGCCAGTTCTTATATTGACATAACTGCATCTTACTGCAGTTGGGCACCTCATCTGTGACCAGTAAGTCCCTCAGAGGAAAATGCAGTGTGATCACTAGCATTCTTGCCATGGCACCTGCAAAGGTCTACAAAGGCTGAACTCATCTATAAAGAGTTGCTTGCAAAATAAAGCCTGGAAAGGGGAGGAAAAAGGAGATCCATGAAGCTGATCATCTTCAAAAAGAAATACAGAACAGAAAAAACACAACGCCTGCCAATAAAGCTGCTTTTGGATCAAAAAGAAAGAATATAATCAGTAAAGATGACTTTTTTTTACTCAAACAATAAATAGGAATAAATACTAAGAAGAAATATTAATTTTTAAATTAATGCATTTTAGATTTCAGATTTGATTTAAACTTCTCCTCATGTGTTATTAGCTTAAGCTTTTGCAACAAGTGAAGGTTTAGATGGACCAAGTTTCTCTGGAGAAGAGGCCTTCAGGTCTCACTAAACTGGAAGGGATGTAGTCACAGGTTTCAGTGCTGCTGCTCTAGAAACCAGGATGCCATGTAAAACAGATCCTCAGATTAAAGGAGATACTTAAGAATCCTCTGAAAGAATGATGTTTTCCTCAGCATGAAGACAAGCAGATTAGTGTAGATTTGGCTCAGAAATGCCTACCTTAAACGTACAGACAAGAAACACCATTCTTTGATGTACAGACCACTGCCAAGAGAACAAAACCTTCTTCAGGATGGATCTTCTGACTTGCATTTAAATTTATGGGTGGCGGGGAGAGGTAAAGCAGGGTGGAACATTGTTTGACAGACACTTCCACCCATCAGAAACATCACCCGCTGCTTGCAATTCCCACCTGAGCCTGGGGCATCCTCCCACCTCCCTGAGATACAGCCCCAGGGCAAGCAGCCCTGCTGCCTTCCCTGGAGCATGCCCCACCCCAGAGAATGACAGCAGGCAAATCAGGCAAAGTTTTTACAAGTATATTAAAGAGCTGGTCACAGAAGACATGAAGAAAAGAAGGGATCAATCCTGTAGGCAGCTTTAGCACCTACAACCCATGGAGCACACTTACCGACCGCAGAGGAGAAAGGCAGCAGTCCTATATTTAGCAAAAAAGGCAGACGGGCTCTCTTGAGAAATGCTCGCTGCTTGGAAAGGTTAACACGAAGCAACAGCCTCGCCCATGCCCTTCCGCGGAGGCCACCGGCAGTCCCCGCATTCCCCTGCTGTCACCACCTTCCCCGCTGCCTCGCCTGCCAAGCGCTCAGGCTTGTCACAGCAGCCTTTACTCCCTCTCCCAGAGCCCCGCTCACTTACCGCTGCTCTGACATGCAACACCCCTGCACATCTCGGCTGCTGCCATTTATGAGCATGGACTAGGAAGGAAACCTAATTGTTTGGTAATTTTATAATCGACCGCTAAATTCGGATTATTCGGGCATTTCCTTAACCCATCACACTGCAGAGTTCGTAAGACAAATAATTGTGCAGTTTGCTGGAAACACGGACCTGAACTCAAGCCTGCCTGTTTCTCTCTAAAGCTATTTTTGCTTTGCCTAAACACTAAGGATTCAGAAAAAGCCATACAACGTGCACCGCAGCTTTACTCCTCGTTTTCCACTGACACATTTTCCCCCACCCTTCCCAGGAGCCCACAGCAGTGAGGCGAAGGGAAGGCAGAAAACTGCAGAAATTTCCCTTTTCTGCAGGGAGTGGTTTTGAAGAGCCATAGGGGATGGAGACCAGCTTTCTCTCCACGTCAGAGCTGCAAGGAAGAATGATGCTTTCTGGATGAGAACAGAACCACCTTCCAGGTATAAGGACTTCTGGTTCTTCACTTCATCTTGCCACCACAGCTGGGAGGCATTGGGACGATTGAAGCTCAGAGGCTGAAGTGTTCTGCCCTCTCAGGTGTCTGATTTCCTGACAGACCTGTAGGGCTGTGATCTCCACCTCGCCAAGGCTTAGCACCAGTGCACAGACACACCTTGCTCACCCAAGCAAAGCAAGACAGGGAGCTGGTTGGAAAAACTTTCTTCTTCACCCAAAATCTTGCTTCTGCTCCTGTTCCTAATGGAAATTATCAGTAGCAAATCTCAACATTTAGTAATTTGTTTTTCTTTTAAGGGAATCTTCTGACAAAATGCTACTTTTTTAGTATGGCAAGCACTTTTTGAGACAATATTATGTTTCAATAAAAATCAGCGTTTCCCTATAAAATAAAGTTTCCTTAGACCTCCTCTAAGTGCTAAGCACATTTTGAGCACACTAAACTCCAGGGGTGATGCAAATCCTTCCTTTTTTTTCTGACCAGTCTTACATATTTTCCCTAATACATAGTCTGAGTCACCCTTTTTCTGTTGGCTTATTTCTTTGATCACCTGCAGTCATTCTTTTCTTCCTGTTACTAATTTAAAAAAGACCAACATTATGTCTTAAAATAATTTTTTAAGTATTCCTGGCCCTCTTCTTACACTGTGTATTTCTGACTCTAAGTGTCTTCTCATTAAAGCTGGCCTTAAGCCTAAAGTAATTTTTCCTGACTTTTGGGGATATCCCTGTCCTTTGTTCACTGAGCAGGGTTTTTTATCTTTCTCTGCTCTTCCATGGAGTATTCCTGGTCTTGCCTATGTTGTTCAGAGAGAAATGTTCACTCTGAGGACATAAAAGGAAGACAAAGGATAAATATAACTCAGAACCATCACCGTGACCTGTAATAATCCAAATACACGTCCAGGGCACACACACACAGACCTTCACTGCACCCAACTTGAAACAAAAATACACCATTACTTTACCACACATTATCTGTGAACTGTACTTCATGACTCTGCAAGCTTTATGTAAAAGATTGAGGAGAATATAAACCCAAGCCCCTCTAGGGAAGAACTGGAGAAAATCCTGGATCAGATGTAGTAGAAACATTAGGAACCTTGCCCAGAACAGTCTTTGCATTTTTGCAGATTATGCTATGGTGTGTTTAATTTGCTATCTATTAATGTCCAAATCCTCTTCCCTACTGTTGCTATATAACCATTTTTTCTCTGCCTTTTGATTGATGAAAGTCTGGCTTGGGATTTTTTTCCTCTCATTGACCTAACTTTATGACATTGAATTTCCTCTTGGAAGTTGCAGGTTTTGCTAGAACTCTCCACTGCCTTTGGCAGTTTCAGCACTCCAAAGCTGTAACCTTCCACAAATGGCAATAATCCTCCAGTTTAAAATTCCAGATCATTCATGAAAGCAAAACACAAACAAAATTAAATACAGATTTAGTCTTGACACGAGAGTATTTGCATAAATGTCTCCATTAATTCCTAAACTTGATTTCAATTTGATATCAACCCTGAATTTCGTATCAGCTACCTTATTAAAAAGCTTGTGATTGCTTCAAAAATATAGAACCTTTGCAAAGTTTGCTCTGTTTTCTAAAAATTCGTGTTCCCCACAGTACATCAACCTGTTACCATCTGAACGTTTACAGAATAACCTCTTTATTTGCTTTTCGCTACACTAGATATTGAAACGAGACAAACTGGCCAGCAGCTCCCTGGGCTGTTTACTTAACCATTTACAAAGAGGAGATCTCAGCAGAAATACACTCCGGTATTGCCCCTTATCATATCATCTGAATGGCTCTGCTTCTCCCATCAGGACACTCCAGTCCAAATCTCCAGGTCCAGCTTATTCTGAAACGTTTTGCTTATCTGGAGACTCAGGAGTTTGTTATTCTGAGTAATGAACAATACACTGCTTTTCCTCATTAGAGCCCTGCACAAACATTGGCTTGGTGCGAGCTCCGGGGGCCGGGAGCAGGGAATGGTTCCAGCTGGGTGTCTCTCAGCACCAGCACTGGTTTCCTGCTTGTCCCACCAAGCCCCAGCTCATTCCAGGGAGCGTGGACCAGTGCCCTGGCCCCACTAGCTTTTTCTGAGTGACCGTGCACTAGGAGGAGGATTCTTTGCTGGACAAAAAGCTCTTTTCCAGTCATGTTTGGCCACTTTTAGTAATTATTCTGCTACACGTACTGCATTATAAAATGCATTCAGCAATTCATAAGCCTAGCACACCAGTGGCAATACCAGGGTTAAGGACTTCTTTACACGCAAGAACTGGCTCCCAGCTGTATCAAAGGCAAACCCCACTTCTTTACCAGTTTACACCACCCTAAGCACAGTGCCAGGGGTGGGAACTCGTTCATCCAGCGCTGCTGCCAAACCACTCGTGCTGTGGAACCACAGTCCAAAACATACAACATTTAATCGCAAAACTTGCTTAGGCAGCTGCTGAAAAGGAGAGACAAGTTGCTTACACACGCATAGTCCTGAATGACCTGTCTTATGTGGACTTCAAGATGCTTCATAAATACCATCTAAAACCAAATATTATTTAAACCTTCTAAAAAGAAACCACATCTCTGAGAGTTGGAGCCCCAGTTCGCATGCACCAAGGCGATGAAGTGGGTACTGACATCCACTGTCCATTTGCTGCTAAGATGTAAGGTGCAGCACCTGCAGCAAGAAAAGCTGAACAACATCTGAAGCAACTTCTGGACCCCATGGTTTCTGTCCCATACTTCAGAGTAAGTTGAAATTGTACTGCTGTGTGCTGTCAGATCGGGCATTATGCTAACTCACTCCTCTTTCAGTTCATCAAATGCAGCTAAAAACATGTCTACGTCATGTCAAGGGGCTTTCTGAATGCATGCTCATTTTAGGACAGCAATATTGTAGTCTCTAGAGGGAATGCAGTTTCAAAGCTGAAAGCACAAGGCATCGCTTCTCATTACCTGGAAGCCCCTATCCCAAATCACAGCTCTCCTGTGGACAATGCAGTACTGCCACCAGCTCACTCCCCTGCTTGTGCATGTTTTTTCTTCTGTTCTTGTCACTGGGCTATGATTGCTTTTCCCTTAGGTTTTGACAAAAATCATAACCTTATTTAGCATTTTTCTACTGTATTCTTATAGTCACTATGATGTTTTTAAAGTTCCATTTGAGTCTTTCTTTTTTCTTCCCCAAAATATTGTTATAGCCTGGAGAGAGAGTCTGATGTCAAGATGGGCCTAGCTTTGAACCCAGGGTGGAGAAACTTTTGATATGCTTCCAGACCATTTAATTCTCTAGTCAGATCTCTCAAGTAGCTGAAAAAAACAACTTTCCCAGGCCCCACATGCCTATGAGATGTTGGAGAGTAGAGCACCCAGTCTTTCTGAGAGGTAAGGTGCTGATTACACAACTTTCAGCACATCCTGAAAGCTGATTCCAAAAACTAATATTGCTTTTGGCGTCACACAGAGTTCTTCACATAGCATTTTGAGGAGAAAGCAAGCACAGGAAAGAGAGGGGTTTTTAATATAACTTGCAAAGAAGAGAAGTATGGATTTAAGAAATGAGACCATAAAAACCCAAGATCCAGCTCCAATTTAGCCAAACCTCAGCCACATCACTTAAGACATTTTGTTTCTGTCCATTCCATTCAATGTGGTCATGCATCAAAGGTCTCTCTGCAAAACTGTATTAAATAAAATTTTACACCCACTCCTTTAGCTAGTACCTATGGAGGATGGATGTGGTACAGACTGCAATATAAACTGCTGTACTCGGGAGACAAAATATTATTCAGATGCAAAAAGCTCAGAGGTGTCAAAACTGCTCTTAAGACCAAACTTCTTGCCAAACTGATGCCGTGCATGGTTCTAGGCACATACAGCAGGTGGAAAGGTAGTCTGTCTTTCTGCAGCATGAATAATTGAGACTGTAATTTGTATAGCTGATTGAAAATGACCAAAACTTCAGTGCACGTCTTAGAACAATTCTGTTGCTAAAATAAAAGTTGTTGGTTAGACACCAAGCATGCTTTTGTAAGCAAATAATTTCTGTGTATATCGATGTATCTATATAGACATATAGACATAGGGCAACGCAAATTTCCCTTCTAAGCTCAAAGCAGAATTTTCATTATTGGCAATTCTTTCCCTGCGGACTATCTTTGGACATCACTCTGTCTTTCCTTAAAATATGATAGAGTAACAGGACTTTTCTCCTTATGCTTTTCATATTCAAGCTATCCCAAAACAATTTACCAAGCAGGCTGACACAGCAGTGGCCACATACCAAGACACAGCTTCCTGAAGGTTGATTTTGTTTAACATAAGAAGGATCTTGAGCCCAGATGGGGTGGGAGATGTCTGTGTCACTGCTGGTCCCCTCAAAGCCAACACCCCTGTGTGGCACTTCCCTGCACCCAAATCTCCCCCATCCTCAGCGGGGAGCTCACCCCTTTCAGCACCTCCTCCTCCCTTCTTGCAATGGAGAACTCTAACTTCCAATGCTTCATGGAAGCCCGAGAGACCTGAAAACACACAGAGCCATCAGCCTCCCCCAAATTCCTTGCACCAGTGACATTCCCAGAGCAGTGCCATTCCTTTAGCATGGCTGTGACAGCAGAGAGCCCTAGGCGTGAGGAGAGAGCTCTCTCCGCCAGGTGCTGCACAAGCAGCATAAATTCAGAGTTTACTGAAAAAGCAACCAGAACCTGAAATGGACACTCCATTCCACCCTAGCAAAGGAAGGGAAAATAAATAAGTGAGATAGATAAACAGAAGTCAGCAGAGGAATTACTGTTTAGCCTAGGAAGTACTTCAGAAAAAGGGTGAGCCTCTAAAAATGATAGCTTGAGAGAGAAGCGCAGTTGTCAGGAATGAGAGACTGTATTCCCACCAGGTTTAAGATGTTTTAACAAAATGCAAATTAATTGCTTCTGTCCTGAAAAAGCATTTAAGCATTGTTTTAAAAAGTGGGAATTTTTCTCAACCTTCAACTCAAACCTGTTTTCACAGCTGCAGAACTCCTATGCCTTTGGTGTCCACAACACACGGTCAAATGGAATGGGTCTGCTCTAGTAATACCGTCCCAAAGCCAGTGCAGGTGAGAGAAGCACATGTCCCATAGGAAGCACCGCTGACTTTTGATGCTTCTGTCACCTAGATTTTTCCAGACATCTCTCCCAAAACGAAAACCTATCTTCCCTTGTGTAACACAGGGCTTGGCATTATCAGGTCCAACATAAACCAAAGGGTTTGATTAGTGTGATGTCTTCTTGTTGCCCAAGCAGTATCAGACAGAAACTACCTGTGGTTTTTGTTTATTTTTTTCTGAAGGAAAGCAAGTTCCAGAAAAGTTATACAGCACAAACTTAAGGAAAACATTACATTATCATGCAACCGATCGCAGTTTCTTATCACATTAGGTATTCAAGGTGTTCCAAACTGACTCTCACAGTAACACTTGTAAACCATATTAATCAACATTTTAAAATACATTTATCTATGGATGGCAACCAACTGATTACTCAAGAGTTCAGTTTGCTAAAAAATCCAACTTTTTCCCCAAGAGATAAATAGCTGGTATCCAAAATATGTCATTAAAATACACATCCAAGCATTAAAAAATATGTTTATTAAAGCATACTTTCCCAAGCCAATAACTCTTAGGATCTAAAGCATGTATTTTTATAAGGATGGATTTGCTAATATAAGCATTTTTATTGTAGGTGTGATTTTATTTTTATTCACTGGTGCTGCAGTTTGCACGAGAATCCATAAATCCAGCACACTATATTTCTTATACCTCAAAAATTTAGTATTGTACTCTTGAAGCACAACATCGTAAGTCCATCAGTGATGTGCTCAGTAGCACAGAGCACGTTTATGAATCTACTGCCAATCTGCAGATGCCATTTTGCACTTGTGGTCATAAGGCAGTGTCACCAATAGCCTTCAGCAGCTTTACACCTTAGATGGGTACCCAGACTACATCAAAACACAGGTCAAAAAGAGCAGTTCACAGGGATACAAAATCATTTCTCATTTGCTGCACATGACCGGAATGTGATTATGTATGGGCTTGTCAGTAGCATTCAGATGACCTTCAACTTCAAATGGACACCACCTGATAAGGCGGTGATTGTGAGATCCAATGAATTCTGCCCCGTGTTTTGAACCTCTTCTCATTTATGTGTCAGTATCAACAAGAGAAGCAGTGATGAGAGTGGAGAGAAAAGGGTTCTGTAGTGCTGCGGTAGATTTGGGGCATCTTCAAGTGCTTAAGGAGTGTCCCTAGCTGCGATTTCCAGAGGGATGTCAGTCTGAAGCAAATAGGTGGTTGCTATGAGAGCTAGCACTGCTACCAGCCTATGCTTGTTTTCCTCATTGTCACAGCCTGAGAAGAAGGAGGTAAATGACTCAGCTCCCTCCACACGTGTATAATGGCATTTCCACCGTCCCTGCAGGATCACAGCTTGGTGACATGCGACAGTTCAGATTACCACTCAGAGAATCTCTGCCATTATGAAATCAGGCTTCTTCGCAGAAACTTTCAACTCCCAGGACGTCTTCTACAATGAATATAATTAGCCCCATTTTAAAGATGGCAGCTGATGCAGGGAACAACTTGCAAAAGGTCACAGACATGGGTTGGTCTTCTGCGGCAGATCCACTCAATGCCAGGCAAGCACTTAGAGTGCAAGACTCTCATTAATTTAAAACTGAATTTCAACTATCTCCTGTATTGGAAGCCATGCTGAAGAGTACTATTAAAATTAAATTCAGCCCAAAGTCTTATGGTTAAAATAAATTTTAAGCAGAACCTTTAAAAAAAAATACATGAGCAAATAACAAGATCTGCAATAACACAAGGAAAATTAATTAGCTAGGCAGACTCCTTTTCAAGTTCATGACTCATGCCAGCATACAAATGTCTGCGTGAAGCCAGCTCTTAATGCTAATTTTGTTGCTGTAAGAAAAATGTAACCTTCTCTGCGAAAAAATGAGCGCATACCTTGCTTTTGATTTTTCAAGAGTCTGACTGGCAGAATGCTGCACTGTAATTGCAGATTTCTGCTAACGCTCTAAAATGTTTTGCTAAATTTTGTTCTTCCAGTGCAGATATTAGACTCCTGGCCATGCCACAGTCAGCCTCCACTGCACAGAAGTTGTGGTCACATCCACTTAATTTGTTCTTTTTTACTGCATATAGACATAGCAAGTGTTGCACTTAACAGGTCAAAAAATCCCATTCCATATAATGGCAATACCACAGTATCAAGAGCACAAAGAGTAGGAGTAAGAAAAAAAAAGATGCATTTTTCTTAGAAGTAGTCTTGTGGTTCAAAGTGTTCCCCCTCTGCTTTTGCCCCCCTGCCACAAGTTGATGTGTTTATCAGCCGGTGCTGGCACCGACTTGCAGCACTGTGGTGCTGATGGGGTTTCTAAAGGAGCTGGCCCTATCTGCCTCCCCAAGACCTCTTCTTGGAACAATCGCCTCTTCCCACAGAGTTAATTTAGACTCATGAGCTACCAACTGTAGGTATCTGCTTTCTATATAAGAATTGCCGAAGTGCTCCTTGGGGCTTTTTTATCCTAATGGAGCACAACAGGAGAAAGCAAATGTGTTTGATGTTCCACATGTACAGCTGTACTTGCTCATGCGGTGCCCACAGCTATGTGTGCCACCACAAAAAAAGTACCCACCATAATGGCAGCATCTCCTTTAGGGGTCATGAGCTCATTAAACTGAGGAAAAATAAATGTGCACACACCAACTTGAGTGTTTCTCTCCAGAGCCTAGCCAGTGTGGGGAGGAGGGAGCTGCCATGGTGGGTGAAGTTGGGCTGTGACCCCCAGAAGCTGTCGCTCCTCTTTGCCCCCCTCAATACATCCCTGCATCGTGCTAACACCAGGCGTGTAATCAAGATGAGGACCCTGTTGTGGTGGACCCTCTTCAAACTGCTGCACAACATCCCCGCTGAAGGGACCTGAAGCATCATGTCTGACAAGGCGCTGAGCATTGCAGAGGTTTTTGGCCAGCGTGCTGAGAGCCAGTCAAGCATCCTGACAGCCCCTGGCATGCCACAAGCTGCCTTCCCATTACACAAAGCCAAAACAGTGCAAGAAAAAGGACAGGATAGGGAGAAACATCTCCTCCCCACTGATGCTTACTCCTCCCTGGCCAGAGGGAGAGAGGTTCAGCACAGTGAAAGCTGAGGGCAGGGGGAAAATGCATCCCACTGCCTGCTGCACCCAGCCTCACCCCAGACACTAGGCACCCAGTGGACCAGGCATGCTGGTACAACCCATCCGAGGTTCACAAGGGCCCATGGAGCAGGGAAGAGGTAGGAGGTGGGGGCATCTGTCCCTACCTGACCCTGCAAGGTGGCCAGGCTGGACCCAGGCATGGCTGCAGGGAAAGAAAAAGTGAATGGAGAGTAAGACAAAGCTCATGCTGTTGCACAGTGTATCACACTAAGCTGTACAATGCAGTCTTCAAACCCAAACTAGCGCAGGTCTAAGCGGGTACATTTATATGATGCAGCAGCTGATGGTGTGGAGGTCCTAGATTGCACCTCCAAATCAGCCCAGCCGTATCCAAAAGTGCCAAACCCAAGCTGCATCTGGAGGCAACACAGGCAGCAGCATGTCCGCATCCTATTTCCTAGACAGTGTGGACACAGCAATTACATCCGTATTTACATGACTGTGATGTCAACAGCAGAGAAAGGGAAATTTAGAGGAGTTATATCACAGTATATGTTATATTTTTCAGTAAAAATGATATATTTGGCTTTTTTTTTTTAAAGCTGATTACAAAGGTGAAATGTTTGCAGTAAACTCGTAAATTCCTTGCGTGTATTCTCAGAAAGGGAAATAGAACACGACCGCTGTTGATTAGATTGATTTTTTATTTTGTTATTTAGTTTATTATTTTTTATTCATATCACTGGCTTAGACTTATGCACACATGGAACAATCAGTCAGCTGGGCAAATATCAGCATTTCCAGCTAGAGTGGAATAAAATCATTTGCTGGATGTTTCAATGCTTCTGTGGCAAATCAGTAATATGTATTTAAATTGGTGTTTAAACTTCAAAGTTAAGATGAATGAGGACATTCTCATTTCTTTCCTGTTGCTGATTTCAGGCTGTACCTTTGAAAATTAGACCTGGCACGTGCAATTCACATTGCACAGCATAATTTAGGCTTAAAAGCTACAGATCTTAGAGCAACACGCCAGCCATCTCATTGATTTGGCCTGTTTGTCTTAGTTAAGGCAATAGAAAAGTAACACCAGCAGTCTGTTATGTGGCTTGAATACCTTCTTCATCACTGCATCAAGACAACATGGCACTGGTTTGCACCAACCACCCAGCATACTGGGGAAGATCTGTGATACTGCAGGTTCCTGCTCAGGAACCTTCCAGAAACCAGGACAGGTCTAGGCTTTGCAATCAAATTTGCATACACTCACAGTCATTTTCTTGCTGTCTATTAATTGGCAGTGCATTTTCCCAAATACAAAGAACTTTGGTGTTTAGCTGAAGTCTGTTGACATCTTATTAAATTTTATGGGAAGCCAGAGAGATAAGAAGGAGAGTACAAGTATGGGGTTTGATCTGACAATGTTCTTTAAAAAGTTATGGATGTATTTATCCAACAAATTGGCTCTTTTCTATATATAGCATAGTATATATGATTTATTTACTCTTTGCTGCTCCATTCAAGCTGAAATTTTTTAAAGCCTTTATTCCATATAGTTAGAAGGGTGAGGGATGGATATTTTTACAGAAGGCAAGGATGTGGCTTCTTAAATACCTGGGGAAATATTTGCATTTGCAAAACAGGACAAACACGAGTGCATAAATCAACAACAGCACTGCAAGTACATTGTCAAGGACATAGACCTTAAGAAGGCCATTTAGCTTGTGTAGCTGAGGCCTCACAAGTGTGAAGATTTACACCTGCAGAGCAAGGTTGCATCATTTCCCTTTTAAGCAATGTGAAAAGCACCCAGTTATTAATCTGCATTTCAGAAACGTGTAAATTAAACAAGACGCTTCCAAATCCCAGATGCATTGCACAATGTCCTCACCTTGCTGTTTTCACCATGCTGACTCCCAACAGTATACCAACACCTCCTCTCCTCTGGGCTCACCTGCAATAAAGCACCAGGATCCTCTCCTTGATAGTAACCAGGACCATGTTTCTCTACTGCCAAGAGATTATTAGCTCCACTGAAACAGAAGCTGATCCTTTGGGGGGAATCTGCAGCTCTAGCATGCAGCTCAAGCCTTTGCCGAGCAGCAGGTATTATCAGACAGCCACAAGAGAAAGGTGCACAGCCTGGCTGACATCTGAAATTTATTTTAAGTGTAAGCACCAAGCAGGCCTAATAAAAAGAGAACAGAGGAATTAACTGTTCTCCAGCTAATTCTCCAAACACTACTTCCAGATCTCTACCATAAGGTGACTTACCCTGACTGAAACGGGGAAGCAAGCTAGGGAGCTAGAGAGATGAGTGGGACAAAATCCCTTGGCATAATTGATGGCTGCTTTCACCTGATCTTCATGTGATAAAGCTTGTGACTCATTACATTAAATTACATTTCCAAACTGCCCCAGCAGAGTAGAGAAGAGCAAAAACATAACACAGAAACTAAAAGCTCTGGTTTTCAGCAGCAGGTGGATGTTGTAAGGGACCAGGAGAGGAAACTACAGCTGTGGAGGTATCTTAGCTTCAACCAACCCTACACTTTTTTTAGCTAATAGTATATCCCTTACCAAAGGCTTTGAATGTCTGACTTTTAAATAAAAAGAGGCAAAAAACATTCAGAATTGTAAAGGCAACAGATTCTTAAACAAAGATTCTTCAGCTCTTCACTTCTATCAGGTATCCATCCATATATGGATCAGCTGGATCCTATCATATTGCTATTAAAATAATATTTCAAAAAAGTCAGGAGAGGAATAGCAAAGCCCTAAGAATGTCAGACAATAACAAAAGAGGGAATTTAAAAAGCGTATCTAGACAATAGATATATGTTCTAATCTTTCAGCTGACTAGGGAATTAGGAGGTTTGTTGTGCTTTCTCATGAGACATCAGTACTCAGCTTTCAAACAAGAGAAGTCAGTGTGCATCCTGAATTCTGCTCAAAAACTCTACATAGCCCCTGTGACAACAGTTTTACAGTTGTTTGTAGTGCTTTCCAAAGCACATTGGAAAACATACATCTTAAATCTTTAATTTCTGGACTGGTTAAGCAATTTTTAGTAACTTAAGCAATCTTTAGTATCTCTTCTTATGCTCACTTAAATTACAGTTATAATAGAATAAACGCTGAACGAGAAGAAAGAAATGACAGATCCTTTGTTCCCAAGTTCTTCATGTATAGAAAGAAAACCCAGATACCCACTTCAAGAAGAAGGTTCAGACATGACTTCCTTTCCTTTGCTGTGTTTTTTTCACAGCTAATTGCATAAACAAGGAGGTTTTAAAACCAAGTTTAGTTATAACCACATCAGCCCCCAGTCACTCTATTTATGATCATGCTAATACTTCTTTCACCGAGTGCTTCCATTGTTACTTCTAAAATTTTCCTTTGAATGTGAAGAAATTAGTCTTCTTTTTTAACATGTCTGTGTATTCAAATGACTTTGTTTTCTTAACTGCTCTTCACAGATGCCAGTTTGGTTTTGCTGTAGTATAAAGGAAACTAATATGCATGAACCTATTGCAGTTAAAACTCACTTCTTTGTTTTTGCTAGCGGCATTATCAGTCAACTTGCTTACATATAGCCCATGATTTATCTGTAAAAATAGCCCCAAGAATTTAGCAGTAATGCAGGCTATATATACATGTGTGAATAGATATGACATCATTCTTCAAATCCCTCTCTTCCTGTAATCCCTTTGTTTTGATCCTCCGTGTGGTTACTATACTAAAGCAACACACAAAGAGCTCAAGAAAGATACTTGGTATGCACACAGTCGGGGATATTCCCTGTTGCAGAAATGCTGTCGTCCAAGTGAATGACAGACTGAAGCAATACAAACATGTTTTCTGTCAGATCCTCATTTTACTATGAGGCTGGTGGAATGGAACAAATATAATTTAATACACCCATTCATAAATAGTAATTTCATAAAAGCACCCTTTTGGTAAGGAAAAAAATCTTTCTGAATGAAAGGAGAACAATACGTTAACAAAATAAAGAACTGCTTTATTCAGGAAACCGGGTCAACTCCATGCTAGCGTTTTGTGTTGGGAGATATTTGTGGTGAAGAAACTATTATAAGCCTTGCACATCTTCAATATCTTACATTGTGATATCCCAAAGCCTTTCACTAACAAAGATCTGACGCACACTTAAGATAGGCAAACATTAATACTTTCATTATAGACTTATGCACAGTGAAATTAAATGGGATTCTTGGCCACAAAGCCATTTGCGGTATAGCTGGAAGGAAAAACCCCAGCAATATTTGGTTTACCATTCTAGCCAGTTACCAGTCCACATGTTCCCCTGAGGCCACTACATTTCAGTCCCTAAATTATTATTTCACCTTCTGTGAAACCTTCTATGTTCCTGATATTATCTTGATGTTCTTGGCATATTTTAGTAACCCCCACAGGGCAGATAAACTGTTCTGATGATCTCAAACTAATAAAACAAAGGTTCTTACTGTATGTAGGGGAGATTCTTCAGAAACCCATTAATAGTTACAGCAATTCACTCAGTTTTCCATGGATTTGTATTTGCTATGGCATCAGCCTTGCTCATTGCATATTAACAAATGTCACGTCTGTTAAATCCCAAACAAATGTTAATTCTCTCATAACTGCTGTCCAGTTTGAGATTAATTACTTCAAAGATATTTATTGTGGCATGCAGGGCAATAATATATCTGTTGCATTCAGGACGTGTCCAGCTCCGGGGAAATGTTCACCCTCCCTATTTTTATTACAGAGGCAAAATACTGACCTAAACATGTCTTTGTATTTCAGGGACCACTGTTCACCTTGCCAACCCAATCCCTCTTAATATGGTCTCTCCTCCTCCCGTCATACACTTTTCCTAGTTCCAGAGAAAGCCACCAAGGTCTTCAGGTGCTCTTTCTCAGTCCTTGCTCCCACATCTTCCTCTGCCACAGAGGCAGCAGAAGCAGAAAACCTCCCCACCCTGGACTGCTCTGCTGCTGACAGCAGTGATTCATCCAGGACTTCTCAGCAACCACGAGCTAACAGCATTTCAGAGATGTGACATGAATTCATGATTACAAAAGAGTTGAATGCTACAGGTTATGTGGTTTTTAAACTTCTGCAGCTGACATAATCTCAAAGGATGCTCCAAGTCAAAAGGCTGGGTTTATGCAAACAAATATATGCACACACGTATATGTATATATGCATATACACGTATTTAAAGACTTGACACTTCTAATTGTATAACTACACAACCCAAGCCTTCAGCTAACAATAGGCAAAGGATATGAAGCTTGTGTTTGTACACAAATGACAGTTTCTGTATGTTTACAGGGTTTTCTCACAGCGTAATTCTTACCACTTTGCCACGTCACCATCAGTGAGTTTCCACAGTATCAACAGTCTTGAGGACACTGGGAAAGCAGAAATTATTATTAAAGTATAACAAGATTGCATTGGATAAACATGCGTGGATTTATTTTACCAACGCTGACATAAACCAAACATCTAGGCTTTAGGGTAGGTCAGTACGTAGCAAATGAGCAGAGAAGCCTCTGAGCTGTCAGAGTGCCCTCGCACAAAGACATGACAAAACTGATGTTTAAGTTTAGGCTTCCTGCTAGCACAGATGCTTCAAAGCTGGAGCTTCCTGAGTCAGGCCCCCCTGGAAAGGAGAAGCAAAACAACCCCAGCAACTAGTCAGCCAGCAAAGGCTCATAAAGCCACAGCCTCAATGACTGACAGCAAAAAAGAAGAAAAAGTCCGGAGGAGTAGACAAGGGGGCCCTTGGAATCACAAACAACAAAGATAAATATTTTCTTTCACACACTTGCCAATTTTTGATGAAATAAATGAAAGAGAAGCTGCCCTTCCACATTGTAGCACTTTTTGTTCTGACTTTACATACAATATTGCAATTTATGGCAACAGATTTAGCAGTGTTTGAGAATAAAAGGAATGCAAATTTTTTTTGTTATTATTTAATAAAGTTAATTTTGAAAGCAGCAGCCCCAACTCCAACATGAGCTAATGACCATTTAAGTAGAAGTAAATTTTTTAATTGACTCAAACTATAATAGGCAATTATAAGCAATCAAGTGGGAGCTGTTTAAAAGCTAGTGGCCACAGCTGTTAGCTACCTCCCCTCAGTTGGAAATCAGCACCTCCTCAGCTGGGGAATTTAAGCAAACTCATTTTATCACAGTGAAGTGTAAGTGCTCACATCTTCAATTACTCAGCTGAGAAATCAGTAACTTCTGGGAGCAGGGCAGTAACTCTCTTACAGCTCCACATGGACCTGGAAAGGGCATATCTGACTGTTCCAGCAGTTTGAGATGTTCTTTCTCCAAAGCTGACTGTCAGTTTCTAGTTCATATTGCTACTAATTTTCCTCTCAGGGCTGCCAAGATATGTATACAAGCATGTATTTAAAATGCTGTTCTTCTCCAAAAAATTATTTTAATTAAAATGGTATTCAGGGGTCCCATATTCTTTGTTTCTCACTAATTATCATAACACATTTGTTCAGTTTCCAAGCTAACGGGTGCTTCTGCTAACTGCCAACCCCCAAATTAAATACAGGATCTGAAACACCAGGCCTTTTTCTTCTCAAGCCATATTTCACTGCCGCTCCATCTTCTGGGATTGCATGGTCCCTGCAAGGAGAGGATCCTCCAAGATTTCCTCATATAAAACTCGGAGATGAGCCCTGTCGAGTGCATCTGAAAGAGCAGAGTGCACATCCCAGCTGCTGTGCTGGGTTTGGGGATGCAACAGCAGCAAGAACATACTTAGAGCTTAAAGCAGGCAAGAAGTAATCCCTAAGAAATCATCACCAGCGAGCACAAAACACCGAAAGCAGAGCTGTTAAGTGTAAATTGGACATAGCCACCTTCCCAAAGTAAGCAGTGCTTAAAGATGCAGTGAAAAGCCCCTTCAAGACTGGCAGGTTTTGTACAGCAGTTCATCATGTGGCTTTCTTGTTCCATTAGCTCTCCTGCAAGGGTTTCCAAATTCAGACTGATTAAACAAACGTGTTAACCTAACAGAAGAACATAACAAAAGCAGGATTTCTAACATGGGGCAGTCTTGGAATTCTACATAACAAACTGTGTCTTTCATAGTTTTTCTTCAATTCACTTTCATCTTCAGGAGATTTGTGTTAGTTACTTCAACATACACATTCTAATATTCTAACGCTGTACCTACCAGCCAGATCACAGTGAACTTTCCATGGAAACTCTTATTCAGAAGTCAAGAAGATTTAACTTAGCCCACCAGGAACAGTCAGTGGGCACATACATTTTTCTAGTCTTTCCAGAAGGCTATTTTGATGTGTACATAGCCACCGATCAACACAGAGAATAAAACACTTCAGACCTTACAAATAATTCTGCTGTTCTCCATGCTTAGAGACTACAAACCAGAGGAGCAGGTGCAGAGGGGCACAGAGCTTAAACTGGGAACAGAATGGGTCCCAATAACATCGGTGTGCAGCACTCCCATGCACAGAAATGAAAGACGCTGTACAAAGTGAAAGCACATACAGTAGATTTTTCAAAAGATCAGAGTGTAACCAGAGTTGTAGAAGATATTGTGCAAGTTTAAGACTGACCATTTTGTCGCTGTGTATTTCTCTTAAAAAAAAAAACAAACCAGAAAATGTATACACTAATAAATACTGCTGCAAGGTAGTTCAGGCGCAGCCTCAGCAACTCGTTCCCCCAAGGGAAGTCCAAATGAGGTTCCTGCCCCCAAAATGAGCTGGCCCCCAAAGGAAAATTGCTACTCAGGATTTGATGGGTGAAGTGATCAGAGGGTATAAAAACAGGAGACACATAGGCAGGAGAGGACAGAATAAGGATGCTGAGGAGAAGGAGGCCACAGGAACCACCACTTGCACGCCCACAGACAGCACAACTCTCTTCAAGAAAAGTGATGGTTTTATCACTATCAAATTAAAATAGTGCTTTGCTTTCTAAATGTTTCACATAATGTATCAGTCTGACATTGCCATAGAGATAACACAGTCATAATTGCCTCAAAAACACTGTGCACTCAATTCTTACGAAAAAAAAAAAACCACCAAAAAACAACCACTTAGTGAAGACACTCATATAGAGCACAGACACACAAGTGCTTCAAATTATAACTGGAAAGATACTGCCTGAGGTCAGACCTCAGTTTCTGGATGGATATGACTTCATCTAGAAGTCAGAGGTTAATGCATTCACACCACGTGTGTCAAAATACCCTTCCTAAAGCAGTATAGTCCAGTAAAAACAGAACAGGTGGGGACCAGGCATAAGGCAGTGGGTAGATTTCAGGAGGACTCTGGACTGGGCTGCTCTGGAGGAAAAACTATCTCTCCCAAGTGGTCCTTAACAGCCCCTCTCCAGGAGGCTCCAGCAGCCCCTTTAGGACTGTGAGCTCACTTGCTCAACCAAGGACTTCCCAACTCATGCCCAAATGACTCAAGCTAACTTAATCCCCAGTTTTTGGCTAACTTGGCTATACAAGCAAATCTGAGGCAACACTAGGGCATCTCTTGACATTTGTAATCCTGACCGGATCATTTGGACTTGGTGACTGAATGGTAGACAAATCACTTGGAGACATGGTCTTTATGTTTTTGTGTATATGGGTACAAGAGTGGGTGAAAGTGTGTGAAATTGGTTTTGTTTTAAAATAAAACTACCTTCTCCTCCCATAGTGCTCTGCTATGTTAGCTAGGTCTTGTTTCTGAGATGTTGCATCATTTGCTACACTATGGCCTTGATTCTGTTGAGCGTCTTCCAGCTGCTATTATCATACAGATATGATGCAAACGTGAAGTTGTTTTATAAGCAAAAACAAAGGGCTTTTTAGTTCCATGTATTACGAATAAACCCTCCAGATGCCATGTTGTGTACAAGAGAATCTAATCCCTTTTTGTGGAAAAAAAAAAATCCCTTTCACGTCATGTTTCACATGTTGTAACAGCAACTGGAGAAATGCAATGGAGCCATTAATGCACCGCTACCTGTGCTGCCAGCAGGAAAGTTGGCAGTGTGTTCTGAGCAATTCTGGTTGAGTATCCTCATAAGTACAACAGCAACTTCTGCAAACAGTGACTAGATCCTGGTGGGTCAAGAGAGAAGAACAGAGAGTAATTCCTGTCAGAAACCAGCACAAAGTCACCAAGGTGTGATGAACCCAGGAGACTATCTGTCATGGCAAGAAAACCTCACCAGGCCACCTAGATGCACACATCTACATGCCTGAACACTAGATAGACTACTTGGACACATGCACAGTGGTGTTTATGAGTAGGAGAGGGCGAATAAGTGAAACTGGATTCATTTTAACATAAACAAGGTCCCTAAGGCATTTGCTACATTGTTGGTACAATTCTGCAGCACTATTTCTTACAGAAATGCTTTGAGGTAAAGTATTGTTTGGGAACTTGGTGTCTGTTATTGTTAGACTAGTAATTGTTGTATGTGCACCCATTTCCTTTGATTTGCCTTTTTTGGAGAGGGTGGGGAGTGAGGTGGTCAGGAATGTTGGCCTGAGCTGCAATGGATTACAAAATCAGATGTGTGAATTGGGAAGGAAAACACTCTACCTAATTAACTAGATTCTACAGTCCATTTCCTCACTAAGTCGTTGAGGCAAACAGCACAATAAGAAGGCCTGGACATGGAACATACCATGTCCAGCATTAACATAAAGAATAGTTAAAAGTATTGGAAGCAATATTAGATCTAATGCTCTGGGGTTAAACAAGTCTATCACTGATCTCACTGACACAGTATAAATCATTAACCCAAACTTGCCTGCTAAGGTCTCTAACACCACCATGGGGGGCTGTCTGTGCTGGCTGCTATTTAAAGTGCATCAAACACTAGCTAGAACAGACCCAGCATCTCGTCTAATCCTATGCTTCTCCACACAGTAAACCAACCACAGATCTCCAAACCTTTTGTCAACCTTCTTGAAGTTTCCCTCCACTTTACAGAGAAACTTTGTATTTATCTTGAACCTACAGTTGTCAGAGGAGAAATCAAGAGTGACAGCTACAATGAAACTTCAGGCACCTATCTGCATGCAGAATAAACTTCACAGGTTTTGTTGCTTTATAAAACTGTAGCAACAACTTCAGGGCTCTTTATAACCATGTATGGTCTTTGTTAGTTTCTTATTAAGGACTAATCACTCAAATACCTGTAGAACTCAGTACTACTGAGTAGGACCCAGGTCACAATGTACTGTGTCCTACACAGTTTTGTTGCAACAGAACATCTCTGCCTCTCCCAGAGAAAGTAAGTATATTTCTACAGCCAAATCACTCCAGTTATTCCAACAGAGCCATCACTAACTGTCCATTACCAGAAGGGCTTAAAAGCTACAGGGAAAAGTCAGAGAAATTCAGAACAACTTAATAAAGCTGCTAGCTATAAAACAGTTGTTAAGGTTGCACAGCGAAGTTCAGTCTGCTTGATCAGATCCTTTCTTTCTTTGCTTAGAACAGAGATACGTTTATGACAATGATCAAAGGAGCATTTGGAGCAAAATCTTTCTTTGCTCATTTATCACTAGGTTTGCTACATCATATGTGCACATGCACAAAACTCCCAGAGCAGCAAGTGATGTCAGTGACAACTTCTAAAAAGCTGAAGCTAAAGTCTTCTAAGCTGTGGTATCCTCACTGTGCACACTTTGCTGTTGTTTCATTTACTTAAAATGTCAGAGGGGGTGATAAGTAAGAACAGAATTCCTTTGCAGCCCAGAGGAAGAGGCAATAGTAAAGATGATTATGCAGCAGGGAGTCCATGCAAAGCCTGACTGATGACTGCTTTCGTAACACACAGGATACATCATTTGGTTTTACCTTGATAACGTAATTTGTCTAATAACTACCAGGTAGTGAAGTGTCCCAAGAAGTTTAATAATTTCCAAGAGTATCCCATTGCAAATCAGAGGTCTTACCCAAAATGAGTCCACTTTTGCAAAGGAACAGCTGTGAAGAACATTATTGCACAATCCAGGACTTTCTGGGTATATGTGTACACCCCCCTCTTAGAGCAGATGCAATAAATTCAACATTTCCTGAAAGCATTAGACCCACTGAAACTGTGGGGGCCTGCCCATTAAGTATTGGAGTGGTAAATTTAAAAAAAATTTGAGTAAAGTTACTGGTATATGAAGTCATCAGCAAACAGAGAAGCAGATATGTGGAATTTATCTGCATTGACCCTCAAGTATGGCACCCAGACCAAGGCTCAGCAGGAAACACTGGATTTAACTGGATCTGGTGTTACACAATTGCATGGTGGTTCAGTTCAGGTTTTGCAACACTTCAAAGAGCTGTAGAAAAATCCGAAACAATTGCCCTCACCAAATTCCCAGGCAGGAAACATCATACATCTAGCAAAACCCAGAAGGAGAATGATCTTGAACATAGGTAACAAAGTCAGAGTTGGGCCTTGCCCAGCGTCGCAGGTAACCAGAATTACATGGAGAACCAAACCGTCAGAGTGATCAGTCAATTGGCTTGACCAGAAAATGATTGGGCAATGTCACCACTCCCTCCCCCCATGAAATAACCCTCAATAGAGGTTTTAAATAAAAAATATTAATTTCTCAGTACGCTTGACTTTGCATTCTATGCAAAGTTTGAATTTGAAAACATATAATTTACTGATGGTTTACTAATTTAGAGTCCCAGATCAATTATAAAAAAGAAAAATAATTTTCCATTTACTTAAACCACTTGAAAGGTATTTAATTTCATTTATAACTGTCTATGATGCATTAATCTATATAGTTTCAACAGCATCACTCAGGTGAATGCAGATATGGAGCTACATACATAGTAGGTAACAGAGCTCATTACTTGTTAAGAACGTTTCATATTCTTCAGTCAACAAAATCTTTTCTAACATAATACTTTAATTTTCATGTTACAGTTACAAAAATCTCAAGAATTAGAGGTGTGCATGAATTATAAGCATCCACCTTATGAAAAAATTTGTATTTCTGTCTTTTTTCCATTTTGAAATGGAGTGAAAGGCTGGAAATGTGACATATTCCACTGAATAGATATTTCTGAAAAATAATAGGTTGTCATGCCACCTCGCTGATAGCTGTCACTCTGCCTTTCACGTGGCCTGCCTTGTTCACAGCCCTCACCTTCCTACTGCACTGGATGGGTAGGAGGAAAAAGCAAGGTTCACCTCCACCAAGAACTGCAACAGAATTCCAGCATCTCCAGGGATATTTTGATTCCAACATAGAAGATTTCTCTGACCAAAAGCTCTCTTAAACTCTGTGGTCAGCAGAGACGTTCGCACACAGAGATGCTATTCGGTACAGGTGAGAGTGTACAGTCATCAGAACAAGCAAAATATTTCCGAAATTATCTGTGTGAGCTAGGGAGAAATGATGATAAAAACGGAAAGCCAAGAGGATCATCTTTAGGATGAGAATACTGTTGGAGCATGTCTTCTACTCAAAAGACTGGAAAAACTTTGGAAAAAAACACAGACCACACTTGCAGACTTTTTTTATTTTCTATACAAGAGGCCTGTAGATACAGAATGGAGGCCAGGTAAGGGCTGCATAGGAAATCAGTGGCTCACCAGAGTTCCCAGAGATATGGTTCCAGCTACAGCTAAAGGGCTCAGATGATTATGTCAGTAAATTACCAAGATCAATTCCGGAACAAAGCTAAGACTAACAGAATTTGCTCCTAAATAAGCAAAAGCTCTTTCATCCCCTCTTTGAGCCACTGTGCTCACAGGTATATACAGGAACTTGCTCTGGTGAGCAGCCCTGGAAATCACACAGAACAAACATGCTGTTTCCCTGATCTACATACTCTCCGACCCAATCCACATGTTATTTTAACTGTCATGACAATTGGCGGTACCTTGCTACAACCAAGGCCTCTGCTTGAAGTTCACAAATCTTTGATGTTCTTCCACCCCACAGGAAGAGGGGTCAGCACACCTCGTGTGGGACAGTGCCAACAGCCTCCCACTGAACCTGGGTGGCCACACGGGTTCAGTGCGCAATACTCAGGACACCTGGCACATTTTTCTGCGACGGGAATTTTTTATCTCGTAAATTCGAGTTAAGTGATAGAAACTTCAGTAAATCCCCAGTCCCTGTGAGCTGCAAAGAGCTCTTGCAAAGCTCTGACTCACTGCATACCGGTGGCACAGTGTTTGAACTAGGCTGCAACAACAGCTGAGAGAGGTGTGACCTTTCTCAGTGCAGAGCAACAGGCTGTTAGTTTTGAAAGTCAGCAACAAATGAATGACAGCTTTGTTAGCAACCTAATGAAATTACCAGAAGTAAGAGGGAAGATCATGCTCTAAGTAAGCAGCTTGAGTAGCTTATGAACAGAACTTATGATAACGTCAATGGGATATTTTTTTTCCAGATATTCCCAGCCAGGAAAAAGAATATTGAATTCTGCATCTCAAGCCCAGTGTCTTCGTTTCACAAACATCCACATCACACAAAACTTGCAAATTACCCAAGAACACAGGCTGAACTAGGTAAGTATCTCCACTTCTCTCATTGGCAAGCTGTTGCAGAATTTTGCTCCACTGATGGCTAGATTTTTTTTCTAATTTCTAATCTAAATGTGTCCTCCTTCACATCATCTGTCTATACACTAAGACAGTCCTTCAACTGAAACAATCTTAAGCACTCCCTGATTTTTATCCTCCAGAGAGTAGTAATCAAATCCTCTCAGACTTTATTCTTCTAAACCAAACAGCCAAACTCTTAATTTTACTTCTTTAGTCACTCTGTTCCTCATCACACCACTTCCATTTGTCTGATTTGTGAGATAATCCAGCTCCTTCCTTCCCCATAAGAAAGGGATATCTTAATCCTCCTTTCTGTTGATTACAGCTCCAAATTTTGAGTCATCAGAGTATTTCATTAGTACAGTTCTTCTTTTATTCCAAAGGTCTATTATACTAAATTGGTCCCAAGACCAACAGGAATTTCTCCAGTAACTTCTCTCCAGCCAACATTTCCGCTTTCAGCACTAATTGTCATACCCCCATTAGCCAATTCCTTACTCATGTCAGATTTTTTCCTACTTATCTGACTCATTGTATATAACAATTCTCCATGTAATAAAAACATTAAGGTCAATTAAAGACCTATAAACCAAAAAAATTACCTAATTAAAGGAAAAACTCAGGCAAATACTTACAACCAGAGCTATAACAGTAAAAGTATCTGCTAACCAGCCTGTACATCAATGAGGACTACTCGGTCCCCTCCTCCCTTTCTCTCTGTCTTCTCTTCCTCCCCATTTGAGCACAGAAGATGAGTGTGAGCATGGCTTTAATCCCAGCTGTGGTCATTTCCATTGCAGGAACCCTTGTGCCAAAGGTGATTTGGAAGGATGTTGGCCCCTCAGCTAAAACTGCTGATGCAGGTGGTTTTATGCCAACATTTGACAGCTTCCACCCAACTGACAGACATTTTCTTCTGTTCCCACTGCTGTAAAGGCAGCCATGACCAGTTGGAAGATGGAGTGGGGAGGGAAGGACTACTAACTTCTTAGACTGTCAGAGTAGGGTTTGCCAGATCATCTTCTACAACACACTAGAGACAGTATTTTAAACTGATCTACCTAAATCAGAAGATGTAGTAAATTAAAGCCAATCAAGGGCATGGTTCCATGTTATAGATAATGAAGAAGTTCCACCAAGAGCTGTAGTGTACCCCTCTTCAGCCCACCACTGCTAGCACCAGCTCTTGCTTGAGCTTACAGTGAGATATTAGGAATTCACACAGAAGAAAAACTGTAACTTCGTTTTTTTCAGAAGGTTGTTTCTCTCAACCAGCATGCCAGGAGCATCGGTGCCAGTGAAGCAGTTAAAAACTTTACTGAAATACCCATCAGACAATTGCACTGCCTGCAGAACCAATTTTAAATATATTTAAATAGAAGCCATGCAACTTGGGTTTTTTGCACAAATGGAGCCTGTGGGCCCAAATCATGGTTGGGTGCTCTTGTCCCCAGCTGTCTAACTTGTCCTTTTTCCATATGCTGTTTTCCCTGTAACAAAACTGGATGTGTCTCTGTTCAGATGGCCTGGCAGGAGGCAGGGCTGGCTGAGCAGCATCATCCTACTTCTAAAGTCATGTCAGCAAAATGCAGTAGGCATGTCTACTGGGGGATCTGGGTCAGGATGATTAGAGATGTAGCTGCCATTTGCTTGGGAGAATCACTGGAAAGCTATCCTGGTCCGACATCTATCATATGTCCATTTAACTCTTGCACCTGCTTCTACAGAAGATACATATATAAGAAGACATATATAAAAATAAAGAAGGCATGAGTCCTTGGTGAAACCAGTTTCAGGTAAGCATCCTTAGGTACTTGCACAGACCCTGAAAAACTAGGTTGCAAATCCTGGGGAATAAGCTTGCTCTAAAGAGAACACATTTTTTATTATTGTATTTTGAGGACTGATGCTTCTCAATGCCCCACAGAACAACAACAAAAAAAAAAACAACACCCAAGCCATAGAGGTTGAAATAATAGTTAATAACAAATTATTGTACTTAAGAAGAAAATTCCTGAATTCTGTGAATTTATTCTAATTGAACCTGCACCATCTCACCCAGATACACCAGGTGGCTTCCGGACAGTTCAGAGGTAATGAGTGTCATCAGTAATTTATCACCTGTAAAAGAGAGCTTCAGTTAAGCAACAGAAATTTTGCAGCGTGTGGCTTTGCATTGTCTAAGATAGTGCACCAGAAATACTAAAGTGGTCTGGGAGACTGAAACTGTTGAACTTTTAGAAGTAAAAAAAAAAAATCTACATTAGGAGCGAAAATACTTCCTGTTTTCTAGCAGAACTTTAAAAGCGCACAAATACTCCAGGCAGTGATCTTGCAGCTGAAAATAAGTTTTTCTCACACGATATGTAATTTATGTTAACATTTTTTAATTTGTGTGCTTCCTTCTAAAAATTTCTGGTGACACTGTGAATGCTATTAGTGACATTAAGAAGTCTTGCCATATCACTTATTTTATGTGTCTGAGTGAAAGACTTGAGCTACCCAAGAAATGCAATAAACTCTCAGTACCCGTTGTTTAAAGGGCTGTGCTGTTTTCCCTTAAAAGGGTGAAGGTGGAAAAGGTCTTGTTTATGTACTTAGTGTACACTCCTGACACACAATCAGGAAACTCCTCTTAAAGTATTTCCAAACCCACCTCCAAATAATATTTAATACCGTAAATCCTGCTCACATGTAATCCGGCTCATCACCTGAGATGAATCATGCTCCTCTGAAATAAGAGAAGTTCATCTGGGTTGTCTTGCTGAGCAGCTACAAAACACAGTGAATTCAGGATAGGACTATGTATGAAAATGGAAATTAGAAATTCTTAATCACAGCAAAGTTTTTATATGAATATTGATGGCTAAAGCAAATCGCCACATTTGACACATGTAGCAGCAGATGGTGGACCCAGCAGAGTCCTCCAGCAGTACCTCCACAAGCTTTGTACTCTCAGGGGTCCTTGTATGCCCTCTTGACACACATATTCTTGTGGAGCACAGTGGTAGGGAAGAGGAGGTCAGTGCCAGAGGACAGCCCAAGTTACAGAATCACAGAATTGTCATGGTTGGAAGGGACCTCTGGGATCATCGAGTCCATACACACACAAAACCCCTACAATCTCAGGCACTAGAGCATGCCCTGAAGTGCCACATCTACACATTTCCTAAATACCTCCAGGGATGGTGACCCAACCACCTCCCTGGGCAGGCTGTTCCAGTGCCTGACCACTCTTTCAGTGAAGTAATTCTTCTTAATATCTAACCTGAACCATCCCTGCCACAACTTCAGACTATTTCCTCTGGTCCTATCATTATTCACTTAGGAGAGGAGGCCAGCACCTACCTCCCTACAACCTCCTTTCAAGTAGTTGTAGAGGGCAATGAGGTCTCCCTTCATCCTCCTCTTCTCCCACCTAAACACACCCAGATTGGGTACTTAATCAGAAAGCTCTGTGTCAGCACAGTTTACAGGGCTGATCTGTTCTCAAATCCCTCCAGTTAGAAAGCGGAGGGGAAAATCCAATGTTACAAGTGAGGATTCGGTTTCCCCCTCCCACATTCTGAAACTCCCAGAAATACCATCTTTACTTTACTTCCCACTAACTCCATCCCAGAATACAAAACATTGAAATATGTCCTAATCAGTTGAGCTGCTGATCCTTGAATTTTTCTCATTTATCTGTCATCATTTTTCCCTATTTGTTAATTTTTGCTATCATTTCATTGGCTTAATTTTTGTATAAATATTATAAATACTATATTTGTGTAAATATTTGTGATAGAAATATTATAATTTACCATGCTAAGTGATTTCTAAGTGAAAGCTGATCTCAATCAAGGTTCTCATATTAGTGCTGGAGAGAACTGAAAAAGAAGATGATGCTGTATAGAATCAGATTTTGTTTTACACAGCATACCAGCTTTTCTGTTCTAGACCATCCAGCCTCGCCAACAGTGACTTCAGCTGGAAACTATCCTGCTAGGAAGACGTACTTGTAACTTTAGATACCATGAAGCACAAGTCTGAAACTTTAAATTTCAGCACTCTGTCCATAACAGTAAGGGGCAAAAGAACTTCACTTCAGCTGAAAGATAAACTTAAATAAAGCTAAGTAAAAATATTATTGCATAGTAGCCCAGCCAACAAGCAGTAACAGAGAAACCAATGAAGGGAAATTAAAGCAAGCTTAACTCGTTTGCAAAATGTAAAGAGAACTCAAGATTGATGAGAGGGTCAAATAAATGTACCGAACGTCCCATTTTGTGTAAGGTTTGCTTCTCTGGTTCTACATGCCTCAGCAGTGATTGGGTTTAACAAAATGCCACAAGAAAGGCTGGGTTTCTGACAGCTTATTTTCAAAGACTGTGAAACCATGAAATCCTATGCAATGGCAGAGATTTTAATTTCAGGTTTTTCATTAAAAAAAGCACAAAAACAACAAAAAAGAGAACAAGCATTTCAACTTCTGGATATGTCTGGATTTTCAGACCTTCAAAGCTTGGTTACTGCCAGCCTAAACCTCAAGATGCCTTTATTTCCAAAAGTAGAAAAGACTACAAAAGACTGAACCTACCTACAGATCAGAGGAAGGAAGGGATTGACTTTTACACAGCAAGTAAAGCTTACTGCTTACTACCACCATACCTCAGCACCTGAAGAGACATTAAAGCACCACCACATATAACTGCTAAGAGATGGCACCATTATTCCTAGGTCACACATTCTTTGCTATCCAGCTCTACCTTTCTAATGTAATTTCTCCATCTTATCAATCATCTTATCTCCATCTTATTAAGAAGAGGGGAATCCTTTTGTTTAATTAAGTCATGATGTTTTGAAACTGAATTCCATGAATTACCATGCAATTGGGCTTCCTAACACTGAATAAAAAAAATCACCTCTTTGATAACAGAAGTTGTAAGGCAAGATGCCCATCTGTACCATTTCTGTTTAACTAATGGTTAAATGCTCTATCCAAGAGCTCAGTGGCAGTTAAGACTGATGCTCCCTATGCCAAATGTTCTCCTGGAAAGTCCTCTCTTGAAGGGTAAGCAACTGCTTTATTTCTTTTCTTAAAAGCCTCAGTGGTTGTTCAGAACATGAGGTTTGGAAAATAGACCAGTAGATATGACAGTGAGTGAGCATCATGGTCAACTCGTCAAACAAATAAGCACACTTTTTGTGGAGAAAGGCAGGAACAGTGAAAAGAGCTCTTACATGACCAGAGGGACAACACAGCTGTTATGTATGAGAATATACCATAGCAGGCAATACTCAAGAGGCAAGGGCACGCACATAATCTACCTCCATAGTGAATTCTCAGCTGGCAGATACCTGAGTTCTTGTCATCATGGCCAAGACTGCTGACAGTTTACCATTCAGAAGTCATTAAGAGGACACAGGAATGAACCTGGCACTAGAAATCAGATTCCTCCTCCCAAGTGGGTGCTTGGCTGCTTTGTCGAGAGGAACCTTACCTTACTTTTTTCCCTACTCTTGAATATCAACATTTAGCGACAGCTTTTCACTTGAGCAAGTGTTATCATAGAATCATAGAATCATCCAGGCCGGAAGGGACCTTTAAAGGTCACCTAGTCCGACCTTCCAAAGTTTGGACCTTTATCCTCAAAGGTCAGCCTCAACCTCCTGACTGCAGAAACACAGCAGTTTGAAAGTATCTGGCTAAGAAAAGCTCAACCAACCAGACTCCCGAAGTCACTTAGCAATGGAAAATTAAGTACCAGCTAGTGCAAATGTATTTGCACCACAGCCCATCTTGTAACAAGAACGTTACAAAAAAACCCCTGAAACAGAAATTTGCAATGTTTCCTGAAAAGAAGCCCACTTCACTGTCATATTCTGAGGAAGTAACATATAGCAATATCAGAGGGAAGAAGTTTAAAAGCTGATGATTAAAGGCAGAAACAAACGTGGTTTTGGTAGACATGACAAAATTAGTAACTGATATGAAATTAAATATATAAAATTATATAAATTATATAAAATTATAATGAATGTCACCACCAGTGGCTGTTCTATAGCAGCAAGGGCAAGCAGACAGACCTCTGTTTACCTTTATCCATTGTTTTATAGGGTTCAAACTGGGTTGATGACCCAGAATACAAATAACTGTATTGCTTCCACTCCCCAGAGAATATACTGTACCACCTCCTGGTATGAAAATGGTAGCTACACTCTACTTCTTCGGAGCTGGCTTCTAAACACACTCAAATAACTAGAAATTTCTCCACTACCGTCAGCAGGCTTTGAAAACCTGCCGCTGTTCAATGCTGGCACATAATGATGGATATGGACTGTAGAGCATGGTATTCATGTTTAACATCTATCTCCTACTTCCTCACTGTTGTGACAACATCTCACAGATAAGTGACATAGTGCTGCCTGTGGGATATGTCACCTGCTGAGCCTGGTGCATCACCGCTGAAGGCAAATAACTTCACTTCATTGTGGCAACTCCTCCCAGCACAGAGGCCATGCTGCTTCACTGCAACAGGGATGCCTTTTGCTAGCAAAGCTCTGTGAGAAGTCCTCTCCAGAATACAGCTGTGCATTCCCTGCCCTCCTCTGCCATGTGATCGCCAGCACCATTACTTGACCCTTCTTGCCTTGCAGGTGTGTCCCTGCCTGATTGCTAGTGCCCAGGAAGGTCTCCCATCCCACATGCCAAAATATGGATCTGAAATAGAGATCCCAGAAAATTCAGACACATGCATAAGGGGAGAGAGAACTAGCAGCAACCACAGGGCTCAGTCATTCTTCAGTATAAGAGGATGACGATCATGATAATCATGTTGTTTGCAGCACTGTGATTTACTCCAACTTAAACTCTTTCCTTGTTGCTAAAACGGCTTTTATGTTCCCTTGCCAACACTTGCACTCAGAGCTGGAATAGAAGAAGGGAGGGCGTAAGATGCACACCAGAGAAAAGCTCCTCTCCTGGCTGCCTAAAACATGAGTCTTGCTTCATTAACCCTTTGCATAACCGTCCTGCCAACTGAAATGCTGCTAGCAGTCCTTTGGCAGGTCTCACAATGGAAATTACATACCAGCCACGCACTGCTAGACAAGCAATCACCAGAAATGTATCACTTAGTGCTCTTACCACTCCATTCCTCCACCTCTCCAGCTGCCTACTTAGAGGCAGTAATTCTCAATTATCTTCCCTTCCCAGAGCAATATGAAATCAGTATACAGAATGCAATCTCCTCACAAGAGGCTGCTTACACGGACACGTCTGCTTGGCTATGGAAAAAAATACCTCTGTGCACAGGTTTGCCTATCTCCCACTGAGACCTACATCTATGCCAGTTACAAATGAAGGTGTTTTCCTGATTTGCTTAAGACAATTTAACTGCTTCCTAAAGTGATTGGTCACACCTTCCCATCATTTCTGTCTTCATGTTCCCAGTCTCCTCCTCATCGCAATGCTAAAAACTGTATGGCTGTGTGCTAAAGGAAACAAGTTGCTGAAAATTCACCCAGAGGCAAAAATGGAGCAAAAGATTTTTCAGCTCAGTCAGTTCTCTGATCCAACAACTCACTATACAGCTGTGATTTTACCGGGCAGTGACATAGAGGAAACAGAAGAAAACAAACTGCCTTAAATAATGAAATTGCAACCTAACCAGACCTAATTTTAAAATACTGTAACCATGGGTGAAAGTTCTGTTGTAGGTGGGTCCCTGGGGCCCAGAGTATGAGTCCAGTTAAAGCAGTGGTGCTATACTGTACCCTTCACCTGCAAGGTGGTAGGGATGCTCCAGCAGTCTGACGGGTGAAGTCCAAACAGGGACCCCCAGCTCCCTTCAGAATGAAGGGTATGTGTCACGTATTAATAGTGCTGTACAAAGCAAGAGCATCAAAAGCAGTTATTGTTATCTGAAAGTCACGATACAAACCCCCCCTCCAAAAACAGCAAGGTCAATGGTTTGTGAGAAGAGAAGAAGATAAATCTTTTTACAGAGGTTTTGCTTCTGTGCAGCATTAATTACTCAAATACCATCACACTTTCATTTCAGGGAATGGTTGGCTCTGACATTTCTGCAACTTTCTTTTGTGGTTTTGTTATTTGTACATTCAGAAATGGTTTTTTGTGAGGTTCATGCCTGATCTGGTAGGGCATGACAGACACAATTATTAACATTATATCTAGCCACACAATTCTTCCCGATGTTAAATTTTGTTTTTCTCTAATTTGGCCTGCATTGAATGACAAGATAACATCAGCAAAATTACAAACATCCTAAAATTGAGCACATACCAAAAGGTACAAAACCTGAAGTACCCACCCAAGAGACATACTTGTGTGTAGCCTTGTGCCAAAGACAAGGAGATGCTGCCTCCCCAAGAAGTCAAATGGGATGTGTTTCTTTTCTCAGCAGGAAGACTGCATCCCATGGGGGGAATACCATCCAGCTCCTCGGGCTGGGGTTGGGACTGGCCCAGGCTGACAGACCTTGCCATCACCCTCCATAGGGCTTGCCACAGGGAGGCCCTGGACCATGCAGAACCCCACCATCCAGAATTAAGAACCAAGACAGGAGTACAGGCCAGCCAGCAGCAGGTCTTGTTTAAAATCCCTCTTGCTCCTGAGCACTCGCTGTGATACACCTGCTAGAGGTTTGCAGGTGACACCATTTGTGTAACACAGGTCTGCCCAGCAGCCTCTAGAGCCAGAGGACATGGAAGCAAGAGTGTGGGTTAAACACCATTTGTTCACCACCCCAGAAATGTCTCTCAGCAAGCCAGTTTATGCTTCTGAAGACTCGTAATAAAATGCAAACAGCATCAGGCACCAACAGGGCATAACACTGGGTGCTTACATGCTAATCGCCTGCACCAGTGGACCACGGAGTTAATATCAGTTCTCCAGTTCCCTGAATGCTACCTTTGGGACCCAAAATGTGATCCAAACAATTAGGGTTACAGCAGCTCAAGTTAGGAGGGACTCTGGTGAATTCAGACTTAGAAAATGAGATAGTAACAAAGGTCTACTAAAAAGGCCTGAATGCAGCTCCTGGCTGATTTTAATTACAATAGTCCCCACAAATGTCTCCTGTTTTCCCCAATCTCCTTTTAACATGCTGCAGTCATAAGGCTAATGTTTACCACACTGGAAGGAGGGTAGCCAACAGTAGCATTATCTTTAGGTTGGCCTCTGGATGACCCAGTGAGCCAAAACTGGGAGTTCTGCCTGGGACTGGGAGCAATCTCTTCCCCTTCACCCTTATCAGGCCATAAAATCAGGGCGAGCAGCATCTTTGACTTTCCTCTTGTCTTCACACCTTGGTGCTGAACTGGAATGTCAAAAGCAAAGAGTGTTATCTGGGCAGGGGACACCTCATTGTCTGAGAGGTGTGCCACAGAAATGGGAAGGGACCAGCCGTGAAGGGCCAACTCCTTCCAGCCAGGGGGAATTGTCAGGAGCCAGATGAGGTCCCTAAGCACATCCAGGAGAGCCTCCTAGCCCCCTCCATGCATCTCCTCCTGCATCCTCTGGAGTCTCACCTACCAAAACCTATCACTCACTGAGCCTGTCGTTAATTAATACACTGCTCCTTAACCTACTCTAAACCAGAACACCCACTCCTCTCTGGTGACACTTTCTGTTGCTTGGGCATTTTTAAGGCCAGAAAAGGCTGTTGTTACTGCATTAGGCTACAACACTGGTCATATTTCCCCCCCCAAACACCATCATATGTACCATGCTTCTGTGCTCTCAACTGATGTCTTAGAGGCATCCACCACTGGTCCTCCAAAATCAAGGGGCAGTTGAGGCAAACTGAAGGCTTGCCAACAGAAAGTGAGGGGCTTCTTTCTCCTTTCCCAGAAGCAGGCAGTGCTGTGGCTGTGCTCCTCTCTGCTCTTCCTGCGTGGGCACTGCTGCTCATAGGGCATTACAGCTCACAGTGAGCCATAACTCATTAGGACAGCAGAAAGCTATCCCCCTTTTTCAATGCATACAATATATTTCTAAAACTGTAGGAAGAGGTTCATAAATCATGGTGGGGATTTATGCCCCCAGGCCTGGTGCTGAGCTTGATTTCTGGTTGCACAGATCGTGTCAAGCCACCCCAGAGGGCAGGCCAGCTCCTTTCTGTATCCATGAGCTCATCTGAACCACTCTGCCACCATACTGATGCCAGAGAGGCGGTGGGAACACCCTGCAGAGGGGAGAGCACCATGAAAGCCTTTCCTGGACAGCCCCAGGTCAGCTAGTGAAGTAGACCAATGCGCTGACCTAGATTTAAAATGTTAACCTGGGTTTGCACTGGTTCAATTTTAATTGATAAGGTAGCTCAGGGTGAGCCACCCTCCTGTGGCCTCGTGTCGCAGCATGAGAGGGACAATCTGGCAACCTGCTGGCAGGGAAAAAGAAAGGACATTGAGTCAGAGCCACCATAGTGTGCAGTGGTCCCTCTCACATGGTGACCTGTCCACTTGGACATTTGTCAGTAAATTCTTGTAGTTCATAAGCCCTTCATTAGCCAAACACTGTGTGCTCCTTTGCCACAAGGAGAAAAAGACAAGTAATCTGGAAATTCCACTGGGAAAGAGTCAGTTTTGATCTTTGCCTTCCCCATGAGCTTAGCCTTGATGACTAATATGATAATCTCAGATTCTCAACAAAATAAAGTTTTTATGTGACTGGTGCACATCAGGGCCTCAAGGGCACATCAAGACTGCACTTCCTATTTCTCTGTGATAATTAGGTTTGGTTCCAGTAATTTGGCTTCTTGAAGGGGTTCCCATACTGAAACTGTTCAGCACTGAAAGTTTGAAGGCTCTGAAAATGCAGTAAGAAGCCATAGTTTTTGAAACACCCAAGGCACAGTTTGGTGCTTTCCAGGCCATTCTGAGTGAAAAATGACTAAAAATTGTACCTCAGAGTTCAGTAGCACTTCCTAACCTGACACCCAAATTAAGTTTCGTCCACTGTGGGTCAAGTAGCTGTTTGTCCTAGGCTTGCAAAGCCTGCCTGCAATTAGACATGTGAGTTGGTTTCTTTTATTCTAATGAATTATCAGTGGCACAGGCAAGTCTATACGGTGCCATTAGTCCAGAATAATTATACATACGCTAGCTCAAACACTCATGCAGAAAACTATCCAGGGATAGCTTCTTCTTATCTCATATCTCACTCTACCTTGTCTGGTAGAACAAGCTTGAACACTGCAATTTTGTGACGAGGCCTGAGACAACTTAATTTCCTCACTGGAAAAATGAGAAGTTTCCAGGCAACTCTATTTCTGCTGCCTTCTGCTCTCTAAAATGCTAGAAGAATAACCTGAGTTGAAAAAAAAAAAAAAAGATTCTTTTTTTTTTGCTTTTTTTTTTTTTTTCTTTTGGCTAGGTTTGAGAGCTGAACCATAAAGAAATGCCAAGACCTGGGTGGAGAGGAAAAACAATGCATTCGGGCCAGGGAAGGAAGATCAAGTGAGGAAAGAGTGAGCTTGTCCCTTCTGGCAGAGGTGAGCTCTCAGTCTGAGCCACTCATAAGGTGACATAAGAACACTGTGAGCCAAGAGCGCTCCTTACTTAAGGATTTTTGCAGTCCCACACATGCTCACATTTAAGATTCTGCTTTCCCTGAGCCTTAGGTTTATTCACCTGTGCCAAGCTTAAAAGGTGATTCACTGTTGCATCATGACAAGTGCATTTCTGTGATAATTTGACAAGCAGAATAATCACTCTCTTTTCCTCATATGATTCTAATCTCTGGAAGAAACTGGAAAAAACTATTTCCAGAAAATGACTAGATAAGTGCAAACAATTCAGTGCCATTTTCATAGCGATGTGCTTTCAGCTATCATTAAGTCTGCAATGAGAAAAACAACCACAAAACTACTAAAGCACACTGAACCCCAACTGGAGATTTTACTGTAGCTACCATTTTCCATTGTATATTTAAAAGAAACAAACCAAACAAACAAAAAAAAACCCAAACCAACAACAAAACTTCAACTTTTTTGGCATGCACAACTGTTGCATTTGGAAAAGTTGGCCAACATAATTCTTTAAGAAACATAAATGTACCTAAGCCAATTTCTACATAATGAACTAGTTTAATTGATCTCACTGTAATTATCCATATGCATGAAATTTAAGGGTACCTAAACATTTGAAAAACTGGGGCCTAAACTAGCATGTTCTTTGGAAGTACTTGGGACTAAGGATCAAGAGGAGGATTAAGCAGGCAAAGAAAATACTGCAAACTTCTACTTTCCACACAAACCTTGAAGGAGAAATAGGACAGTGAAAACAGACACTTGCATTATACAGTCTTTGGACAGTCTTTGTGCATTTGCTCTAAAACGGAAGAGATCATCAATTGTAAAGGCCTCCTTCCAGTAATACAGACGGTCATCTTTGTGAGTATGCAACAGAAATCAGTCTAGGCTTTCTGGTCCTGCAGGCAAGATTGCTATTCTAAACAGCATGCCCTTCACAGCTCACTACTGGACTTAGTCCCTTAGGAAAGATCACATCAGTGCCAATTTCTTCACTTCCACACTTTTTTTTCTCTATTGAACTCCACTAGGAATCTTTTAACGCTACTCTTCCACACAAGACAGTTACGGAACAATGAAACATGGAAGAACACCCAGTGCTTGGGCAGTGAGAGATAATGACATCAGGCTGGCCTGCCACCTAATGAGAAATTTCTTTCTTTCCAAAAGGGCTCAATCGCCCACATTAACTCACTAGTCCCCCCCTCTTCATACCTCCTATTGTTTAAGGAAATAAAACTATGACCTCAGAAGATGTTGCTCCTTGGCCAAATAAGCAGTACCTAGGATACAAAGTACTGAAAACAGAAGAGGCAAAATAAGTATGGGACTCCCAGTGATTTGGAAAGAACACGGATGCATCCCAAACGAATTAAAAACCAGATTGCCACACACTTTTAATTTTCTCATTCAAATTTTTTTTCTACCAGTACTTAAGATCTTTGCCGCAATGCAAAGGATATTATAATTTATTCAGTGTCCTGGTATTTAGCAGCCACTGCTATTCTGCTCCTATGGTACTCTCAAAAAATCTATTATTCACTGTATTTATGTAAGGCCTATTATTTTACGCATGGTTGTAAATCTCATGAGAAAATTGTGACTATGCACAATTTCAGCTTAGTCAGAATTCCCTCTGGTAACATACTGGGAATCAGTGCACCTGCAGCTGGACTTATTTCCACCTGTGCCTTTATTTTCTGTGAGATCTCTGCTTCCCCAGCTAGAGGAAGCAAAACACATCAGGTTTCTCACCCTAAATCTAGAGGAGATGATGGGCAATATGTTGTGAATTAAGCTGGAGAGAGCTCTTAGGAGGAAGACATACCTCTCATCTCAGTCTTCCAATGGATGGGACGCTGCACATAGGCATGGACAGCTGAGCAATATGAGGTAGGAGAGAAAAGACTCAGGGATGGGAACTCAAAGACTACGTGGCACTGTAGGAAGACAGTGAAAGGAGGTGAAATAGAAGCTATGCGAGGAAGGAGATGCAGTGGGTAAGGAACTGAGGATGGGGACTGGTAGACATTTTGAGACAATGTGTTGAGTGTATCCAGTGGATTTCAGGAGGCATTTCCTTAAGGGTACAGGCAAAAAAAATGAAATACTTTTCTTTCAGGAGGAATTAGAAAACAAGTGAGATCAAAATACAGTTGAAATTAGAAAAAAAATACCCTAGTTCTGTAAAGCTAATATTATTTTAGTCATTATTTTACACCAATATGTTTATATTTTGGTTTGTCTCATACCTTTCAAATTCATAGGCAAAATATTTATTTTTCAGTTCTTGATTAATGCGTGGTATTTCTCTGCCATGTGTTTGACTTTAGTACTAAACATCATTTCTGGATTTAAAATTTGGCTTCCAAAGTTCCTTTGGCTTTGAACTCGCAATGGCCTCTGCCATCATCCTTTACCTCACAAAAGTATTTTGAAGATGTGTTCCCCAAACACTAAACTTACAGCGCTTTAACCAGTAATCAGCAAGAAACTCTTCTGTGGCTTTAGTTTTTGAGCCAGTTCTCTTTCAAACTGTGTGAAAAAGCATTCATGGCATTTTTAGTATTCCCTGCCCTCCCAGCCCACACTTTACAATATTTTTGTTGGAGGCAAGAAGAAGGAAACATACAGAATAACCACATTGAAAAGAGCCATGGTTTAACACTATAAAATGCTAATTCTACTTCATCTGCCACAGCATATAAACCCTACTGTATCCAGTCCAGTGGCAGACAACATTAAAGGTGTTGGTGTTTTTATAGTGCTTTCTATCTTAGGATTTCTGGCCTAAATTAGACACCAAAAACTACTAGAACCTTTAGAAAAACTCGAAGGATTTAAAATGAGGTGATCTGTTGCAGATCACCTTCTCTGGGAAGCATGCATTAAAGGTGCTTCAAGCTGGGCAAACTAAAACACCTATGACTATTCTTTAATACCTCCAGATGCTTGAAAACAAATGCAATTTTTCATTGGCAACTGAGGTTTTGAGTGCTGCAGCCCTATCACGCAGCAGTGGAGTATCAAGGGGTATAAGAGCAAGCTGATGGGAAAGCTATTACATACCCCCAAGCGTCCTGCTACAACTTACTCATGAATATACAGGGAATCTGCCAAGTCAGATTTCTAGACTTCCCTACCCTGAGGCTCACACAGGAATGCTGATCTGCTAAACCCGCCTTTGGCTTGGACACCCTTGTTCTAGCAGCACCATGTTTTGCTGTATAGGAAACCTCCAGCGTGCAAGAGAAACAACCATGGGGTTTTGTGCAGCTTTACCAGAGGGACTACCTGAACATGAGATGCTCCTGCCAGGAAAAGCCACAGGTATCGAGGCTCACACCACTTCACACCCCAGCTGTGACCCAGCTGCCTTGGCAGAGGTCTGGAGCACAGAGCTGGCCCCAGCCTTGGTTTGTAACCACAGAGCCAGCCTCTCCCTCAATGGGATGAGTCAACTCATTTAATTCCTCTTGATAGATGGACTTTCATGCAATTTCACCTGGTTTTCTTTCACCCAGAAAGAAAACTGTAAATATTTAGGCTTTTAAAAAATAAAGAAGGCCAACTTCCTGAATGTGACCCATGTGCAGCTCTTTTACTGCTACAAGGAAACGGAGAGCAAAGCTATTTGAGTGCCATCTGCACAAACAACTTCCATCTACATAAACATGTCTCAGCAAGTACAAGTCCCATGGGTAGGATATTTGCCACCAACTTTCAGATTCACATGACCCTTCTCACAAACACTTCAAGGCCTTCAGATTAGGCGTCTCTGTTCCTGGCCAGCCTTTTGGTGCACATTCCCTCATGGCTGTGGAAGGAGGGGCTTCTCTACTCATCTGACTTTGGGTCCTACCAGCTCCATGAGACCCCAGTGACAGAACTGCCGTTGAGCATACATAACACACTGCTGATCTGTACTTTTGCCAGCCCTTTAACCCACCCCTCCCCTTTCCCGAGCAGTAATGTATTTTAAAAGCTGTATTCAAGTTCGGTTTAAACTAGTACATGCCACTTCTTGCTGGGTCAGGACATGACGGTGCATGAAGGAACAGGGCACTCCAGACCTGCTGGAAAGACCTGGCACGTTATCAGGCTGACCTGTAGCTCCAGGTGGTAAAACACAATGTGCCAGTCGTTGCTCTCGTCTGTCACAGCTGTTCCTCTAAAACAGGCAGTAATACCATGAGGCCATGGAGAAGGAGGATGGCTAAATCCAGCTGCATCACTTGCCTCCTCGGTCTGTCCTGTGGCATCACTGTTGTCCATACTGGAAAGCATGACCAAGACAAGTCAGTGGGATTAAGGCTGAGGATGCCTTTCCAATTGCCTTGCTCCACTGTGATCACCTTCCTCTCTCCAAATCCCTTTCTCACTCAGTTTCTCCTGCAAGATCATTCCTATATCACACCCTTCCTGCAAACAGTCTTGTCATTCCTTGACTCCCTTTCTTGCCCTTCCAGCATCTCCTCTCCATCTCAAAATGGAGTCAGGCTTATTCTTGCAGTGAGGAGCAGGAAGGAGGGGAAATCTCTGAACAGCAGTCCCTCGTCTTCTCCAGAATCGCTCTGCTGTATGCCTTTTGTGTTAGGGAAGAGGTGGGGGGATGCAAGGTAATCTGTAGGTGTGCTAAACAGCTACAATGGTAATTGCATTATTAAAATCCTCTAATGTAAGACTGCCTAGAGAGAGGCAAGAGAACAGCTAAGCTGCCTACTCAATACTTCTTTGTATAAACAAGGCCATGGAAATGTACTCCGTGTACCATGGAGACTGGCTTATGAGAGCCTTGTTACAACTTCTGACGCTCTCTAGGGCTGCATTTGCTCTGCTGTTCACTTGCCTGTTTTGTTTCTTTATTCAGTGTTAGCTAATCATCCAAAACCAGTAGTTCACCTTCAGTCACAATAATGTGCTACTTTTCTACGAAAACCATTAATTTCCTACATTAGTATTTTTCAAGAATCAAAGTCAAGAATCAAGAAGAGGAAGCTGTAAGAAAAAAAAACCACCACCACAACAACTTAAAGCGTAACTAGAGGAACATTTTATTGGTTCTTAAATTAAAAGAAGAAAATGGAATAAAAAAACCCAACAGAATTATCATGTGTTGATTTTGTACCATTTTTACCAGTGCCAGGTAGCCATACACACCTTTTTCCTCCTAACTAATGGCAGCCAGACCCAACATCTTACTTAGATAAGCCCATCCTTCTGCAGGCCTCTCAAAGCATGCTGACCACGTAATCATTTTGGAAGACTACTATTCGAGAACAGAGTGCAAAGCTTCAGGAACCACCTATCTGGGGGCTCCCAAGCTCTGTCTCTAACTCCACCGCATGCTCAACTGCCCTTGCTTCCTGTACAGTTGCCATTCATGGTCCAGACAGTCATTAGCAGGAGGTGTTGCTACAGAGCATCCTGTGATGATGCTTCAGCCTTTGAGGTCAACGCAACAAATCCTGAAATCCTTTCAGCCTACTTAAAGCATGTATCAGGTGTGCATGCTGTTTGTGGCTGGTGGATTTTCTGGATATCTGTTCATGATGTCATGTGGAAATGAAAAAGAAAATCTTGGTCTACAGCTACACAACCTGTGGTACAAGGATTGGGAGGCACCTCTGAGCCAAAAGTCCTGAATATTGGCAGCTACTGCAGTAACTGGTTTGGCCCCAGTCACAAGCCTTCTGAGCAGACAAGTCTCCTTGTAAATCTGTTGCCTTCACTCCCATTACTTTCATTCTGAAGAGTTTCAGAGCCTCATTGTTTTGATGGCTGGAAACCATCTTCTAATTTCTCTCCTCAGGTTATTCAGAGTCACAATACAGACCTCTAAATCTTCAGCTTAAATAGCTGTGCTCTCCCATTATCATCCCTAGAATTTGGTCCCTACTAAGAAAGGATAATCCCACCGCCTTCTCAACATCCTTCTTGTGTGAGGCTAAGCAATCTAAAATCTTTTGATCTTCCTCCTCCCTGATTTTAGCAGCACTTACTTGGATCTACTCCAGCCCTAGGTCACTGTACTTGAATACAGGTGATTGAAATTGTACATGAAGAAGTCTTAGTCATGCTTTGTAGAATGGAGTAATCCTTTTTCAAATAAAACTATATATATTCATGCAAATTAATAGTTTTCCAAAGTTCATAAGGTATTTCCATAATTAAGTCCCACCATAATGCTACAACTTAGTTGTTATTTATGAGCAAAGGCATGCTAGGGCTTCTGTTGCAAGTAACTGACAGAACTGGGTCTTACTCTTCCATTTATTGAAGTCCCTTCCTCTCTTTAACTCAATGCTGGGGTAAAAAATTTCATGAATCAAACTCAGGTGGTGTTGTAAGTGCATCTGATACTGCAGTATACAAGTACTGAATTTCTAGGTGAAGACTCTCCCAGCAAATCAAATTCAAATTGCAGCTGTTACTGGTCATTAGTGAATGAGAATCATTTCTTTTGGTCAACTTTTTTTCTCTAAAAATTTCATAGGCATTCAGGAAACAGGAAACATCTTCCTTGTGCTATTTCATTACGTTTCTGTTCCATTATTTTAAGTTTCCCTCTGAGAAGCCATAACAATTCCACAAGAAAACCAAAGGACACAATTACCTACATAAACAATTACTTACCATCCTTTGTTCATTTTCCTGAAAAGGAAAATGTTGCTTTCATAATAATTTACGCCCAACTGTCTAGGAGAAAGTATGATCAGTTAAATTACACCTCATTAAAATAAACAGCTTATTGACATTTGGATGAGTCTTAGCTCATATTCCCTAAAATCCAAACATTAAAGACGATTGCTTATTTGCAGAATAATTTTCCTTTTGCTTCTAACGTATGGGACCACGTGTTTCCGAGATATTCACATCATATTAATGCCTAACATGCTTCTAAGGGTGGAGGTATGAAACAACAGTACTGATAATACTCAAATATGATGAGAAGGGAAATACTACAGACAAGTATTTGTGCACCTACTGTGAAATGTAATGGAAAAATGGAAATAAATTTCCATTTTTAACCCATTTTCCAGTTTTCCAAATTCACCTACAGTAAGGCAAGTAATCTCCCCATGCATCCCTGAGCAGGAGATGTTGTGAGCCCCAGATGGAAGTGATCTATCCCTGTAGCCAGCAGCTATCTAGGTGTTGTTGATAAATTCATTATCACTGCTGTTGTAAGGCAGGTTTGACTGGCTGCAAGGTAGTAACTCTTGTATCTTGCTAAGAAGCTGGGCAGAAGGGTACAATCCTTCTTGTAACCAGAGGTCTAACTTAACTTCAGCTTTCCTGGTTTATGGACCCTCCTGTTGAAAGCTTGGCCAACAGAAAGAAGACATGTGGCTGAATGCAGAGAAGTTGTACAGCTGTGTGTTTTTGGAAGATCATCAGTTAGATGGCACAGTCACGTTTCCTAACCTTCTGTTTCTCAGAGGGGACCTGTTTGCAGCAGTTCGCCCAACGTATAATGACCAAAATTCTGAACAACATGCAATAAAAGAAACTGAAGAGACTTGGAAGTTTGGGGCAACTGTAGAGGCTAGCTCTGGGAGAAAAAGTGCAACTTGTCAAGGAAATAGGTCACAGACACATTAGTGTTGCCACTTCAATGGCAAGGGCAGCTGTGGCTAGGAAATGCTTTCTAGACAGGAAATATAGTTTACTTTTGCTTGGGAAAAGAAAGGAGAAAAATGGAAAAGGAGAAGTTAGGTATAAAGAGTAGAGAAAGCTGGTATATTGTCACTTGCAGACTGACCAAACTACATAAAGTTTTTTTGGACAGGCAGTTAAAAACGCACTTGTTGGTTTCAGAAAACGCAAGCATTAGTTCCACAAAACCTGGAAATTTTTAAACTTAGGAAGAAGAGCAGCAAGTCATGGCATGGAAGATTTTATCTCCTGTGGGACTGAGTATGGTGGAAACAATCTGCAAGTTGGCTAATTGAAATGGATATTCCGGTGTGGAGCATTTGCTCAGTTTTGCAGGGTGTTGGAGAGTAGTGTTTGATCTTACAGAAAGAGGTACAACCTACACGTGTTCCTCTGTAGGTTTTAATACTATCACTATACAAAGCCACGTGTTATCATTTGCTCCACTGAGACTGCTCCAAGAAACTGATTCTCCAGAAGTCTGATTTCACATCTCTCAGTTGGGATGAACCAAATGTTTCCTGGACCTATTTGAAGCTATTTAGGGAGTGCTGAGTGAGTTACTTGATCGTTCACTGCTCTTCTCAGAGTATTTTCTTTGCCTTAACTCCCAGAGACCAAACTAAAGGGCACTGCCAAATTGACAGATGTCTGTGTGATCACCACACAGGACAGTGCCTTAAGTACATAAAGATTTTGAACACCTTGCAGCCTTGCTCGAAGCCTTTGAATCAGGACCTTTGAAGTTTCATGAAAGAGGAATGCATGGAAAAGATACTGTAAGAAATAAAAGATAAAATATTTCCATCTCCAGCACTTGGGAAAAGCTGGCAGTAGGGGGCTAAAAGCCACACAGGATTACAGATGTACTTTTCTCTATCCAATAAAGTGCTAGGCCATCTGTAGCTAGGCAAAGTAGCAGAAGTACACCTGTTGAATTACACTGCAGGAAAGATTACACTACTGGAAAGACTCACAAAATAGTGCTTTGAAAAGGACTGTCCACTCAGGGATCTCCTCTAGTGGATAATGTTTCTCTCCTGATTGATTGGCAAGTGACTGCCACATTCTCTTTACATTTCTATTTCAATGTGGAGCAGTTCCTCCAAGAAAGACATTCCAGTTCCTCAGGGGAAAAGTGGATATTGCATTAATTGCCCAAAGTCTTGCTTTAAGTACATCTACCTCAGAGACTTCGCTTTAACACCCGAACAATCACAAGCCCTGGCAGTGTCCAGCAGCCACCTGTCCTATGGGACATGCAAACAGGGCCATCAGCTCCAGTCCTAACTTCATGTCACAGGGCTCAAGATCATACCACTTGCCACTGCAAGACCAAGGGCCACCCTGGCTGCCTCAAGCACTAGAAAAGAGTCAAACAACTCATGGGCACGCAGCTACCAAGTACCTAGATTGAGTTGATGTAGGATGCCAGTTTGAGGGCTGCCAACAATTCAGCCACAAAGAATTTGTCTATGCAAGCCTTAAAGCAAACCACCCCTCCAAAAAGCAGAAAGAGTGATGGTCTGAGATTATTACCTACTGAAATCAAAAGTGCAAAATAAATGGAATTTGACAAACACTTGGAGATACAAGGCGCTGTAATGTGAACTAGAGGTAGTAAGATAGAAGGGCTCTTTGCAGGTAAGGTCTAACTGAACCCGTGCTTCTACGACAGGAAAACAGGGAAGCAGAAAGGACATAAACCAACCCTTCCTGCGTTCCCCGGATTCCCCTTCCCAAAAAGCGCACACTCTGAGCATGGCTGGGGCACAGAGCGGAAAGCCGGTGCGTCAGCTGCAGAGCCAGCAACTCAGGATCTGCTTTTATTAAGCAATAAATTCCAAATCCTATCCACTTCAAAAAAAAAAAAAAAGTTTTGGGTTGTTGTTGAAAAATTACTTCAGCCTGGAAAAAAGTTGAGAACTGCTAAAGAAAATGTTTTTCTTTAACAGGGTAAACCCAAGAAGCTGAAGTGCCCCATGCTAGCAAGCAAGCTGCTTGCAGCCAAACGCGCAGAACAACACTCCCTCGTGTGGTCTGTGGAACACAGTTCTTCCTTCCCAAAAAGCTGAATCGGGATCGCCATCAAACAGCGAAGCCAAGCAAAAATAAATTATTTTTAGCCAAGTGGTACATTAAACAAGGGGCATGGGAAAATAATAACAGGCAAATCTAAACACTCGCAGAGGGACTAGCCCATCAAAAATGGTTACTGAAACAGAAACCACTAACCAGCATAGCAGATGCCCAGCTTTTTTTCTCTCCAGAGGTGGCTTCCAATGTTTTTTACTTTTTTCTTCCAAAAAAAATCTTTGCTTTGATTGTTATGAGGAAACTTTGAGGTGGTCAAATAAAAACGCCTGTTTATATCTGTAAATGCAAGAAGAAAATTAGAGTTTGGAAGAGCATAAACTTTCTTCACATTCTTTTCAACTTTTTCTTCCCCCCAAATTAGCAAGCTTTGCTGTAGTTGGGTACCATAAATTGGCACTGCTGCAAGCTTAATCCCTGTAGCAAACCTCAAGTGTTTTTTCTAGTTAGTTTATCCAAGGGAATAAGGGAATCTTACTTCCCTTAAGGGAATATTAAGGGAAACTTAATTTACAATCAAAGATATCTCAATCTCAAATTATTAGAGACTGCATGTATCTTCCCTTAAATTCTGGTAAAAGTTTTAAAGCTTTTCTTCAGCTTAATGGGAAAAGAAAGCAGGAGGGAAAAAGTGAGTCATCACACGCGTCCTCATGTTCTGTATCAGTGATTCACTGAACACTCATTGCATCACAGATGTCCCATGCAGCGCCCAGAGTAACTACTACAGTCAAAGACGCATAAACTTGTATATGCTTGTACATAAACAAACAAGAATGACGCTTCCTTTTATTTTACATAGCTGCACACACAGATTCCTCTAATCTGGGTCCAGTAAGGTTAATATCTTACAACTGGCTTTCTTGAAAACTTCAGCTTCCATACTGATGAAACAAAACATTTTCAAACGGATGATCCCTATGATAGCAGCGAACATGCCGTAAAAGACACACTTCCTGACGCACAGACCTCGGCTTTTTGGTCAGTTGATATTAACACATCTCTATTGGTACACGCTCTAATCATGTCTCACTGTTCCATTCAGAGTCACAGCAAAATGCCATGTGCAAGCCTGTGGGAAATAAGGAAAATCACCCAGCAGAGTTCTTCTTAATGAATCATTTTTGAAAAATTAGTCATTAATCTACCACACAGAACAGTCAGCAACAACCTTCAGAGAAAACCAGTAGTGTGTTTCTCTAACTCCCAATCATCATGTCTCTCCCAGTTCCAAAGGGAGAAGCTGTCTGAGCAGCCAGGGATCAGGTTAGGAAAGCTAAAGCCCTGACAGAATTAAATCTAGCCAGGGACATCAAGAACAACAAGAAAACCTTGTATAGGGACGTCAGTGATAAAAGGAGACTATGGAAAATGTGGGCCCTCTCCAGAAGGAAACTTGAGACCTGGTTACCTGGGATATGGAAAAGGCTGAAATACACAATGACATTTTTTTCCCTCAGTCTTCACTAGCAAGTGCTGTAGCCACACCGCCCAAGTCATGGAAGACAAAGGCAGTGATTCAGAAAATGAAGAACCACCGATTTTAGAAGATTAGGTTCAAGCCCATCTAAGAAACCTGAAGGTACACAAGCCCATGGGACTTGTTAAGATGCATCTGCCAGTCCTGAGGGTTGAGGTTGTTCAGAAGGTCACTCCAGGGAGACCTTATAGCAGCCTTCCAGTGCCCTGAAAAGGGTCAAAAAGAAAGCTTGAGAAGGACTTTAAACTGAAAGAGGGTGTATTTAGATTATGTATAAGGAAGATATTCTTCACCCTGAGGGTGGTGAGGAACCAGAACAGGATGCCCAGGGAAACTGTTCAAGGCCAGGTTGGACAGGGCTTTGAGCTACGCAGTCTAGTGAGAGGTGTCCCTGCCCATGGCAGAGGAGGTTGGAACTAGATGATTCCCATATGTAAAAAAAAATTGTCTAACAAATTGTAACTTTTTTTTTAAAAAAGTCCCCAGGTACACCTGCTAACTTTAGGAAGCAGCTTTAAAAGCAAAGTGGTGGCTATAGCATGACATTGTGCAATACGAAAAAAATAAGCAAGAGAACCAAAGGAGGTCGAAAAAGAAAAAGAAAAAACTTTTTCAGTATGGGACCCCAAAAAATCACCAGGCCTAGGGTTTGGTCAGGAACTGGTCTGCTAGATGAAACAGCAGCTACAAGGCAAGAGATGTCCCACTGAAGTCCATGCCTGCTTTCTTCTGGCCATGCCCATGCCTAGTTCCTGGCAGCAGCGCAGCTTCCTGCTATCTCAGCCCTGAGTTCCTTCATTGCCCACACCAGGAGGGACCACAAACTTGCAACAGAGCTGAAGACATCAAACCTGGGGATACGGGAAAACAGAGACAGAAAAATCCAAACTCTTGCAGAGAACCTGGCTAAAAGCTCAACCACTGTGGGATGGTATCTCATGAGCCTGCCACTACAGCTCCAAACAAGCCAAATATACACTGCCATCAAGTTGAGTGGCCCCTCAGCATCAGTTGGCTGGGTTGGAGAAGGCTGCAGTTTCCCTGGGAGGATTCAGTTTTCCAAAATCTGGGCAGCATTGATCCAGGCCAGCATATGATTAACAGTGCGGCTGTAAGCCATGATGGATGCCATCTCCCTCGCAACACAACAGAAACAGTAAGACTGCCAAGAAACATTAAGTGAAAGTAATTTAATCTCTTTTCACCTGCCAAGCAATCAATTCCCTGAAAAATTAACTTGATTCGCAGCAGCTCGTGAGCAGATCTGAACAAAATCTCACCACGAGACCAGACAGCGGATGCAGGCAGCACTTTGGGATAGGACAATAACAATGCAACGGGAATGTTGGGCTGCTCTACTTGGGTTCAAGCAGGCCTTACAGCTTGAGCAACTTCAGTAGCAAACCAGACCGGCATCATTAAACTGAAATCCTGCCCTTTCAGATGAAGGCAACAGTGAACCAAAGTTAACGAACCTAACTGCTACCTTCAGTCCTGCCATGGTCCTTCTCTGGTGCCTTCGCTGCCCTCAGCGGTTGGCAGGCAGTAAACCCCCTGCCACCGCAAGAGCCTCAGCAGCCTTCGTAACATCAATTAACATCAGGTATGGCTGGGTAACAGTAAGCTGGCAGGCAGCATGCAGAGTGCTATACACCTCCGTCAGCTGCAACTTGCCCAACTTCTTCCTTTGTGAGTGTCACTAACCTTGAGCTTCCCCATGATTTCAGCCTATTTTGTGACTACACTGAAAGAAACATGTCTGGCTGTAAGTTCCTAGTTACCTTGTATCAGTCATTTTAGGACAAATTCGACCCTGGTAAGATCTCAAGATCTCAAACCCCAGTATTTATGAATCACAAGGAAAAAAATCTTCACCTATTTTTCTAAGTTTGCACCAGAAAACATCTGCTTGAGTTAAGTATACAGGAACTGGTGAACTGAGCTTTTTATCCTTGGGAAAAAAATGTATTACTGAAGTAAAATTGAATTGAAACTTTTTAACACGTTTCATTGACTCTTTTGTACATGAGACATTATGAAGTACATAAAAAAAAAATTCAACATAAACCAAAACATTTTGTTTGATCTTTTCTATTTTTTCAAGAATTTTCTTTCTAAAAGATTGAATTATCTTAATTTTTACTCTAATTCAAAGGAAAAGCAGATTTTTGAAGCAATGAAATCTCACACATTATATGAACTCCACTTTCAGCACAATTTTTGTATCATTTAAAAATACAGATACTAGTTTAATAAGTAGAAAATAAAATTACTAGCAAAAAAGATTAAAATTACAGATATCTTTGTAAAAATTTAGAAATAAGAAAACAAGTAATTACTGAATATAACAAAGGGACAAAAATCTTAATTTCTTCTCAAAATGAGTGCTTCTACACCTTTACTAATAAGAAAATCTTACTTGTTTTTTTTTTTAATCATCTGTCAGAAGCTGACCATGTTCCTCTTATCCACTGGGTGGCATTACGACCTAGAGATGTAGTATTTGATGACTACACGAAGTTGATACAATGAAGTAAACATCTCGCACGCTTTATTGACCTGAATTTATGGAATTAAATTAGTTTCACGAAACAGCTATCTAAACTAGTCTGCTGATGAGCAAAACTGCCCCTTCTTAGCTAGATAACAGTCTTGTCTGATAGCTTGAGATGAAGATTGCTGTAATGTAATTCATTCTTTCAGCTTAATTTAATTCATACTATTGGGTTTGGCAATGTTGAATCCCATACATCTCTCTGCAATAAGAAATTCAAACGAAAGGATTAATATAGTAAAAACACATATAGTCACTATCTGTGAAACAGGAAGAAATACAGAATAAAATTAGATATAAAATAACTCACAGCTTCGTAAGAGCCTTTGAGTGCTAGCAAAAATCAGGGTGTTCAAGCACCTAAGAAGCCCCAGTGAAGGGAGGCACACACTCACTACTGAGATGAAGCAGGAGAGTGGATGCTATACTGCTGCTGCTCATCAACAAGACACCTGGGCTCTGCAAAGCACCCCACAAACCCCACCAGCAAATTGCCCCTTCTTTCCCATCCATGTACCATGACCAGGCTGCCTGTTTCCTTCCAGTAAAACCAAAGAACAAGGAGTGAGGAAAGAAGTAACAACTCCAAGTTACCTCTCAATTGGCAGGAAGGATATACGTGGTGTGTGTACATGGATGTTGGGTTACGAAAAAAATACTTTGGGTCACAGTTTAGACAGCAACTCAGCACTGTAGGAAATAACCGAGGAACAGGAATGACTCTCAACAACCTCTCTTCTGTTCCTCCTTTTACAATGTTAAAAAGTAGGAGCTCAGAAATAAAAAGATGAATTGTTATGCGAGAATCCACATAAATAAATATGAGCAGGTAGAGGGTTAGATTACAAGATAACAAAGTAACAAGATTTTCTGATGTTGCTAAGGGTTCCATTTTAACCTGTTTGACTGTAAGTCTTAGATCATGATCCCCGAGTTCTGTTTGGTTGGTTATCCTATCCTTTTCAACACATTTTCTCCATTCCTTTTCCCCAGAAACACTGTTGTTAATCTCTTAAACAGCCTGTCTTTTTGTGCACATACCAGACCTAATGCACATCAGGCTTTCATCCTTGAAGAACTTGCACACATTTATGATAGGACAGAGAACCTTGCACTTCTGGCACATCACAACTGTATTATTGCAAAGTTCTGTTCTCGTGTTGTTATCACTTTTTGTCCCAGGTCTCACCCTAGACTTGAATGTCTTCTAGGCTGGGAGTATTAGCACAGAAGAACCTACCCTGACTGAACCTTCTAAGAAAACAAAAAACAGACACAAAAAATTCCTTTTCTACCCCTACTCTCCCCAGATAAAATAATTCATGGAGTAGAAACTGTCTCATGTCCTCAGTAGTTCCTTCTTCAGGTAATGAGAATAAAACCTCTCTCCATCCTTGCTGAGATTAGGGTCTCGTGTTACATAGAACCTTGCTTCTTGTGCTTTTATTCCAGCAACATCCATTTGAAAGGATTTATAGTCCAGACTGAGAGGCCTGGGTGTGCCCACTCTGGCTCCCACACAAGGAATAGGCAGCCGCACATTCCTGTCCAGCATGGCACACAAATTCCCTTTGCATGCACAACGCTCAGGGCTGCCCACGCTTATCCCCATGCATGCGCAAAAGGAAGCTCAAGACACAATACACAGTGGGTTTCTACACTGCTGAATTAATGTAAACATCTAGAAAAAGAGCATGCTCTCTGTAGAAGGAGTTCATGGTATGAAGGTGTCTACCCACTACTTCCTTGGCTCTGGTATTCTCTCCACAAGCATGTACATTTTGGCTAAGAACTTGATTAAAGCGCCAAATTTGTCTTTCCCTGAGAGATGTGAATTTAAACACACACACACCCAAAACCAAGGGTAGAATCCTTCCCTCACTTTTCGCTTCCTTTCAGCAGCCACATTTAAACTATTTTTGTTGCTTCCACAGACTTCAGGGTTTTTTTCTTATTCATCTCTGAACTAACTTCTATAAAGTGTGGTCTTTTCCCTCTAAAAGGAGCCTGGATTAGGAGGAATGAAGTTTTTTTAGTAATGATTGTTCCTTTCAATACCAGCAAGGTACAGATTTCCTTTATGTCACCAAGTACAAAGTTATTTTCATAATATGACTAACAGATATTCAAAATTTATGGCAAATTCTGTCATGTATTTTGGGGTAATTTAAAAAACACAGGAGATGTATCCCACTTTATAGTAAAATTAGCACCAGCAAACTTTCTAGCCACTGTCCATCTGCATGGTCTTCCTCTTTCTAGAACAACACACTGTCAGCTTCTCTACTTTTTTCTTACAAATGTATAAACCCTTGAGCTCAGCTGCAGGTGAACTTAAGAGTCACTGAAAGCATAGTTGGAAAATCCTGACAGTCAGGACAGCTGCAGCTGAGCTATTCCTGGACATGCCTACCTAACAAAGCTGTGAAATCGCCATCCCTGGAAGGTACAGGTTAGGCTATCTATTTCAGTGTTTCACTACCCTTATCATCAGAGAAATACTGATGTTTAGATGTCTCCACTCTATTTTTGGGGGTCTTATTTGCCTCTTTGCCTGTGGTTATATTAAGAAATTTGGAGCATCTCTACCACATCCTCTTTTCTGTAAATTAAATAATACTAGTTCTTTCAGACTTTTTTTAATATATTGCAGCCTGTAAACTTCTGGTTGATTGGCATTATCTCAAGGCAGCCCACAATGTTCTTAATGAGGGATGCCCAAAAATGGACACGATACTTTTTGCTAAAGCATCAGCAGGGCTAAGCAGAGTAGGTAGATTACTTTGATAGTCTTGTATTACAGCAGTCCTGTCTATGCACGCTGGTATTGCGTTTGCTTCCCTTACAACACATGCCACTCAGCCACAGATTAAATCCAAGGCAACAACAATCACTGCATCTTCCTCTGCAGACCTGTTGCCTAACAAACAATTCATCTTTTATTACAGGGATGCGCGCTTGGTTGCTCATAAATAAATACAGTATTTTGCACTTGACTTGTATCGTATTTCAGACCTAGCTGAACAAAACAAATTCATTTTAATCCCATCCTTCAATGTTTACAGAGCAACTCCTCTCTCGGTTTGGCATCGGCTGCACTGTGAATAAACTTAGTCTCTACTTCACTTTCCAACTCATTAATAAGAAATGTTAATTCATTTTGGACCATGAAAGACATCTGGCTCTGTATATAGGATTGACCTCTTAGTCAGTATATAATTCCCTTTAACGCCTGCACAGACAGATAGGCAGTTTACTGTGGTTACGGAGATACAGCACATCAATCTCCAACACTTCCCAGGGTTTTCAAAGCGATATTGAAATAAGGATCAGATCTACTGCATTTCCCTTTCTTGAAAATGAGTTCTTTTCAAAGAAAAGCATTAGATTATTTTCTATTTCCTTCCATGTTTTTAATTAGTATTTCCTTCAATACATGTTCAAAGCCCTCAGGTCCTACAGAAATTCAGTTAATGCATCCATATTGCCTAGACCACATTTTTCTACCAGTTCTCCAATCTGAGTACTACATTTCTTGCCCTGTGTTCCTTTAGGGACAGTCATTAAAAATCCTTTTTGTCAGATCTACAGTTCCTTCTACTTTAATAACCTGGCAATAATTGGATAAACACCTTCTAAATCACTCAGTTGAATTGCCCTCCTCTTGGTTGTGCTATTTTCCACTTTCAAGCCTCATTTCCATTAGTCCTCTTTCCTTTGATGGACATCACTGAAAGCTGAAGCTGAAGCATAGTTTTCATTTGATCATTTTGGTTCTCTGCTCTGCCATCTCTGCAGAGAAAATGCAATCCCTTGTTTTATAAATAGCTAAAGAATTTTTATGGTTGGCACCTTTCTCCTATGGTAACTAAGCAGGACTTATATGGTTTTTTACTACTGGTCTGTTTTTCTGCCCTGTAAACATTTCTTATTGATATTTCTCGGGTTTTGTTCTGCTCTTTGTGGGAAAACTCACTACTTGCTTCTAACCACCTCAAAAAGTTCTTTGTTTGACAGACTGAGTAGGCTGCCCTGCAAGTGTTTCTTCTCAGCCTGAAATACCACTTCTTCCAGCTTCTCTGTACCGTTAACACTGTTCACCAAACCACATATCAAACAGTATTAAGGGGTTCATTGGTTATTTGGTGATAGTCTTTTACATCTAGGAATATCTAAAAGTCCCTTGTTCTTCCTACCCCTGTACCTGCTTTGGTGATGGTGCCAGCAGCCCAGTAATGCCTAATGAACAGCACCAGCCACAGGGCCTTTCTGGCACAGGGACTGAGAGACTGAAGGCTCTCCCTGGGCTCATCTCCACCAAGCTGCACAAGACTAAGTGCCCTCTTTGCTATGTCACTTACTGGCTTTTCTGCCTTACCTTTCAGACAATAAACTAACATTTTTCCTTGAAGATCCACACAAACAGATTTCTGCCTCCTGCCCTGCTCAAACACAGTCCAGAAAACAGGACAGTGGCCCACCAGCAAAATGCGAAAAGGAAAGGAGAAATTAGTATTGATATTGGTTCTTTCACCTTCAGAATGTCTTCTTCCCCCAAGAGTAACTTCTGAAAATCTCCGTAAGAAAGTACAAAGCAGAAATACTCATTTCAGGATGACAGTTGACTGCCCTAACCTTTCTGGGTAATGTTATCCTCATTGTCTAAGTGAGAAAAACTGACAGGAAGAAGAAGAATCTCAAGCAAAGGCATAAGCAGTGTTTCTGTGACCTTGCCTTTCCATCAACTCCTTCATCTCCAGCCAGCAGGAAAAGCTCCTATCGCCTGACCCCAGCAGTCAGGACACCACCAGGGAAATGTAACATAAGTCAATCCACAAATTCAGCGAGTGTGGCTGGAGAGATGCCCTGTGACAACGTCACATCAGTCTGCTCTTCTGTGCTGCTCAGAGTGTGACCTCTCTCCAAAGAGTGTCCTACCAGATACACACCAAGTTCAGTACCCTACCCAAAGGGATCCCAGCATGAGGAAAGCTTTGAAAGACAACTCTGTTCAAAGCAAACCACATCAAACACACTCTGAATGCCTTCCCCCAATGGCTGCCATAGGAACCAAGTGTTTGGGGACAGAAAACAAACATGAAGTCATATTAAATGCTAAGAAAAATGATATAAAAAATATCAGAGATGGGGGATTATGGATTTATGAAGCACTTACGCAGAGGATGATGATAGTAAGAGCACAGCAGTAGGAACTTTTGTGAATAATACACATTTTAGGATATTGTTATTTAGAAATAAAATACATCTTTCAAGGATCCAAGCACTACAAGAGATGAACTTGCAATTGAGTTTTAAGTATCATCTTTCTTTTCTTAGGCTTTTTTGTTGAACTGATACAGCATTTCAGTAACTTGTAACACTATTTTTAGTGATCACTCATCAGTGATGGTTTTCAAGAAATAAGGGACTCTATATATACAAAGTCTTGCCTTTATATCAACTCCTTTATCTTTTGTGAAATAGGTATAAAACCACAGAAAAATACCCCAAGGATCCATGACTCCTCGGTATGAAAAGAACCTTTGGCAAAGCTTTTATCTTATAAACTATCTCTGTTTCAAGAAAATGTTCATTTCCTACTCAGAGGCCAGTTCTTGTCATCATTTTATAAAGACAGATTTTGCAGCTCCTTCAAAGCAAGATTTTCTTCTTTGCACTTCTCTAAATTAAGCCAGTACTGCTAGATGTTATCTGTAGTGTACATATACAGTACACTCCCTTATCATGCCTTTTGACCTGCATCATTGAGAGTTTTCTTCCTAGATGCCTGATATTTACTATCTCCATCCTATGCAAAAGCACATACTCACATTTTATTACATTCATGTTTTTGCTACGCAGTTGCCCTTGGAAGTTGTGAACAACCAAAAAGACTTTTAGGCAGTTCAGACAGAACACATAAAATGTTTCACTGATTTTCAGCACCAGAAACCGAAGTCTGAAAAGGAACAGGCTTGTGGATTACAGGCATTTTATGTTCCTGCCTGCCTCTGCTGAGTAGTAGATATGGTGCTACACCTTGTTCTCAGGGCAGCTAAGTCTCCTACAGCTACATTTGCCCACAGATAAAATGCTTTACAAAATCTTTTATTAATCTGAGAGGAAATGAGCCCGGTCTCTTCAGCATGTAAAATAAGGCCTCAAGGTTCCACCTCAGACTGCGGACAAGATGCCGTACAACTGGCCATTGTGGCCACCCCCTCCTTGAGTGGAAGGAATGCGATAAATGCCAACAATGCTGCTCTACCCAGCTTTTACCTTGTCCACAGAGCTTGCTGAAGGGTGCACTCCTTTCAACGCTTCCTATCCACGTGCAAGCCCCATAGGCATTCTGAAAATAACACAAAGAAGCCAGCTTGTGGTGAAGCTAAAGGGAAGACAAGATGCCTCAAGATACACCATGTTCCCTCAAAGCAGAGCATTTGATTCTTGCAAGAACAGGGCAAGAGCTGTCACATCTGCTACCTTGAGAGGGGTTTCACCCCAATGCAACAGGCCACCCAGAAGCCTAGCTGTACAGGTACAGTCAATCTCCAAAGTAAAACAGTGGGACCCTCAAACTAGGGACAAACTAGTATCACCGTATGAGCAAAATGTGCTTCGGTACACATCTCATATTAAAAAAATATTTCTTAGGACAATAAACTCTTGGTCAATTTATCCTTTGATGTTTGGCTCACAATTCCCACTGGAATCATACAGACTATGGAAACTATAATAGATAATCTGATAAAAAAAGTGCATCTGTGTCTTAAGCAATGTTTCCAGCGTGGAACCAAGCTTGAATTTAACAGATGGGCCCTTCTAGTATGGGATCATTTTGTGGATAATTCTTCTCCCAAATGTCCTCTAATGCTTCTCTGTTTTCCGTAAGCAAATCAGTGTTCACATTCAAGCTTCTTCTCTCTATTCCTGATGGTCGCCCATTTTATATAAAGCTGCAAGATTTTAAAATGTGATAAAAACTTTATGAGAAAATGTTTTCATTGGTTTCAGAAACTCAGGGACTGTCACAATAGCTCTCCTGCAAACATGAGGGATAACCAGAAAGCTGCTACAAAGAGTAGAGTGTTAACACTAACTTGTTTGTCATCAGAACTCAAAGTTAAAATTAGAACCAGAGCTTCTTCAAAGTAAGTTCTGGAAGATAACATAGTAAAGAAAAGGGGTGATAGCAGGAGGTCTTGAATTATTTTCCACTGTGATTATACGATAAATTTGTGCTTTCAAGTCTTGTGAATACTCTCTGCAAAAATAAGAGGATGAGTCTAAGCCTGGAAAATTTCCAAGTGTGTGCCTCTCACATCCTTTCAGTGTCTGAATTTAACAAAAACACCCACAAATACACACAAAATATCTACTTCCATCCTAATGAGTAAAAGTACTTACCAGCAATCTAAATGAGACTTCCTCAGTGGATCACAAGGACTTAATTGCATTTAGCACACAAATTTAATGTTTGGTAATTTTCCTGCCAGCATCCTGCCATCATTAACAGCAATATCTGTTTAATGACACACAAGTTCCTCTCGTAAGAGACTGAATTAAAATATACCATCATGAAAGAGCAGCTCTTAAGCCAGTCAACTTTTTGTTTCCTAAAAATACAAGTCCAGGATCTGATACCCCTTTTTCTGTTGTTTCAAAGAAAATTTGGAGCACACAAAGCCCCCCAGAGAGTCCTCAAAGTTATAGTGCTATCTATCTGTCATTCTGTGCTCATTTAAAGTTGTTTCTAGTGGAGCTAAAACACCACTGCTAAGCACCAAGATTGACTCAAGGTCTAATCTTTGCCCTGAAGAGGGCAAAAGATGTTGTCATCTTGCCTTAGCACCAGCTTCCTCTGGGGTCCAGCCTGGAAGAATGCCCCTTTAGCGTGGGACCCTTAAAAACCCATAAAAGTAAGGATGTCCAAGGAAAGACCAGTTTCCCTCTGGAGCTGCATGGAGAAGATTTAACACACCAGGCCAAAATCCAAGGGCCACAGCACAACCTGACCCTGCCAGAGGTGAAATGGATTATTAGTATTAATCCTGGCCAGGCTATGGACTAAGCGTTGTTGATATTTTCTTGAAGAAAAGTGAGCTGTTCTGTACATATTCCAAAAGCAAGGGACACACTTTATTTATTTTTGCCACTCTTCAGAAAGAGCTTGTTTTATTTTTCCAAAGCCAGGGGACCAGCTCAAAGTTTCTAAATCAAGGGGAGAAATTTATGCACTATCGAAGATTAAAGGGGGAAAAAAACAAACCCACCCAGTCTGCCATGATGCATTTCCAGTGCATTAACTCCTTTCCTGCCAGGTGCCATGAAGCTTCCTGGGACACAGCTCCAGAGAAAACCAGAGGACACAGGGTGAGAGCACCATAACTAATTTCCCTTTACACAAATCTGAGATCACAGAATAAATTCCTTCATGGGAGAAGTGCACTGGCAGCACAACCCATGCTGTGGCAGACACTGTGGCAGGTGACAACATGCTGTGGGCCGTTGAGCAAGTGACAGTCAAAACAAATGAGACCTCACAGACGTGTAATTAGGATTTTAATATTCAAGCAAATGTCACAGCTAGCATCTATACACAGATCTTCTCATTTAAGCAGTGCACACTCAGCTAAGACAACAAGAAGGCACAAGGGATTTCTGAATTAAAGAATAAAAAAGAGCCGTAATGCTTGCTTGCAGAGAAAGCACGATCATTTCCTAGACTATAAGGCATCTAAGACAGTTCCTGAAATGGAAACGCTATCTCAGACTGGTTTACAGGTCACCCAAAAGCCCTCGCAGAGGGATAAGAGAAACCATGGGGTCTTCACAGCAGATTTCATGCATTGGGCCTTCTTGACTTCCATCCACTTCAAAAACTCTAGCACTGGGAACAACCAAATGTGTGAAATACGTGTCATTTACACAAAGTATTGCTGGAATATGCATCCAGATTAGAACGCCAAAACCAAAACATTAATTTGGAATATTGTCATCTTTAAGCAAGTCCTGGCTAGGAGACTGACACATGGGTAGGATTCAACCTAGCAAATCTGGGCTGGTCATACAGATGCTTTTTACTAGCACACATAGCATTTCCAGGGTACTACTCATCTCACCCTTCAGCAGGCACATAAAGTGCTGCTTCTCGTCATTGGAATGACTGCAAAGAGAAGTCAGGGTGTGTAACTCTCATGTTGACATCTCCATTGCAAACATCTAGAGTTAGAATATATGTATCTCTACTTGCCTATGACAAGGAATAGGGAAAAAACAAGGGCTTGAGATGAGAAGGGGAGCAACAGATGATGCTGCAGAGTGAGCCCTGGGGATGAGCTGTTGTCAGAGGGACAGATTTGTATGGCTGGTCCCACAATGAAGCCAGTATAACCTGCTGGGAGCAGACCAGCAGACATACCATCACGGTGACTGCCCCTCAGCTCGTGACATTACAGCAGTACTGTTTTGGCTGAACAGTGCTAAAATTAGCACTTTATTCCCACCAAGAACCTGAGTATTGGCTGTCTTCTCCCATGTGGCAGAACACTTTGCTCTCTTCCACAGAAACAAAAGATTTTGCTCCCACCCTCCAAGTGTGATTTTCCAAAAGGTCCTCCCTACAGCCTTATCTTAAAGACACGGGTTCAGCAAGGGACACCACCAAAAGCTTTGAGTTCTAATGATTAAGGGCTTCAGGCATGATATATCCTACTCCCAGTTCTATTTCATCCCTTTCAAATTAAAGACTGGATTCAATCACTGGCTTATTTTTACAGGCATTTAATCATTACAAAAAGAAAACAAAAAATCCTGGCAATGAGACAAGCTCTGCAGCCTGCCTTCTTCTTTACACTGCTACAACTCATTACAAGGCAGTTTAGTTCAGCTGTGCAAATGCCAGTAACTATCCTGATACAATCCAGAAAACCATGATGTACCACCAGCTCTCTGGACAGCAATGAGAACTATTTGAAATCTAAGACAAGCACAAGATATAATTGTCCTTACAATTACAAGTAGCTACAGGAAAATATTAGCAGGTGCATTTTAAAAAAGCTCTTATCACCCTTATCCTACCAAAGGCCTTAGAAAGACCCTATTATCCAATTCTGAATATGCAGTGTTTTAAAAACACAGTGTTAGTGCTTATCTGTTGCCTGAGTCCAAATATTTTGTTTTCCTAAAAAGTGCCTGAGAAGCCAAACAAATCAACATCTTTAAGTTTCTGTTGGACGCTAGGAAGGATTTGAAGCTTAGGACAAACAAGGTTCATCACATGATGGGGGAAAAAAGTAAAAAAGAAGGGCAATAAAATGTAACATCAGCATCTCCCTGGGAGTATGGTTGCCCTCATTAACTTACACAGGGAATGATGAATTCCATTTAATAAAATGACTACTTATTATTGTAATTGAACAAAACCCTAATAACAAAAAAGACCCAGAAAATGATACTTTGGTCATATTTTAGGAATTTCTAACACTAAAGATTTGAAAAGGGAAGGGATTGTAGACAGGGGAGATGATTTAAGAGCACGTCATCTAACAAAATGAAAAACAATGAGTATCTGTGAAACGCAGTTGAACTCCAAAATATAAAATGCAAGGGACAAAGTAAATATTTTATACCTATGACACTGAACTTTGGGAGGCAGATAGACTTTTCCCCACTCTCTTCCCCTAAACCATCCTTGGGGAAGCATCTGAAGCCATCACACAAGGAGTCCTCCCTGCTAAGACTGATGAAGGAATTAGTACATTAACGAATACTGACTCAAACTAGCTCCACCAACTGGGCCACACACCTAGGCAGACCCTTCCAGCAGGCTGCTGCTAGACAAATCATAAGCACGTTACACACTTTGAGCCATTCCAAGCAACCCTCTCACTGCCACCCTTCTTTTCACCTTCCTTATGGCAGCGCAGGCAAGAGTAAGCAGAGGCTGAATCTAGCATCGATACTGGTATCGCTTCTGAAGTAGGCATGCAGCATCACAGCAAACATCAGACATTGGTACCTTTTTTATCGGTGAGGTAGCTTTACAGTCATATATAAGATTGACCAGCTCTTTAAAAAAAAGAAAAGAAAAAAAAAAGTAAAAATCACCCTTCACTTCTGGAGACAGAGTGATATTAAACTCCACTGGGAACAAAAAATGAGGCTGTCACTGGAAAGAGAGTTGCACGCAGCTGCTGGGTGAAATCCCAAAGATGCAAAGCATAAAACCAGGCTGTTGGTAACAAGAGCTTTCAGTGTATCCTCTCTGGAATTGGTTAAAAAGGTTTAACTCATAGAATTAATCCAGCTTCAGAATGTGACATGTTTTTTTCTGCAAATTTTTCCACAAAATACTTTTCTTCAGGTCTCTTCTCCATAGTTCTCCCTCTGGATGGCAAAAGAAGTTGCTGTGAATATCACTGAGTAATCGTAACTAACCTTCGCTTTCTAGTTCCCCCCTCCTTGAAATTTGTGTTATCAAATGAATGATTATTTGGGTTCAGGATGATTGAAAATGCTTGTACTTAAATACTCAGGACTCCTAAAAGAACCTAAAAACAAAGGGAGAACTAACAACAGCCTGTCCTCAGTGGAGAGTGGCCTTTGCAGAATGGCAGCACCAAAGGGCAAAAGCTCTGATGTCAAAGAAAACAAAACCTCTTTCCCTCTCCAATAACTTAATAAAACAAATAAAATAAAACCTGAGCAGCATTAAACAAGCATTAAACAAGTATTGAGTGAAAAGATAGTCTCCATTCTGCAAGACACAGATCAGTACTGTTTGCCGTATGAATCCCCTAATGAAAAAACATACTTCTCATATTGCAGATCCTAAGCATCTATCATTTCCAAGTGAGTCTAAAAGCCAAGTTGCTTTTAGAGGACCAGAAAGGATGCAATGAATTCACATGAGAAATATTTTATTGTCTGCTTCAGAAAGTTGTAATAGTCAATTTAAAATTTATTAGCACTAAGAAGGTAACACATCCAGTTTATCTTCCTGTTCACTATTAGCATTGATGAGATCCAAAAATGACAGATAAGTAAAAAGGCACAGACCGAATAAAGCAAAAAGCAGTGACTCACCTTGGGTACCAAGAGCTTGTGGGGAGGAAAAGGCCAAAGCTTAATGCCATTGCTAGACAAGTTCTGAGCCTTCTCAGTAATTTCTGCTATTTAATACATGAAACATTGCAAACGAAGATGACTTTTTTTATTTTCCTGCACAGGAGATACTGCTGTAGCCACAATGAAGAAAGTGCATAAGGCATAAGAAGGTGGGGTATGATTTTAGTAAGAATTGGTACAGGAATGCAAAATAATACATAAACAAGCCATCTAACTTTTGTATAATCGTAGTAAATTGTTATAGCTAGCCTGTATTTACAACAGTAACAGCAAGAGCATAGTTTTTCACTTTTAATGAGTATTATTACAGCATACAAGGTGGATTCTGACCCTTTTCTCAATGCATTCATTATTTGGCAGAAGTATTATTTAATAACTTTCTAACAGTATAATATGCATTAGATACATATATCCCACAATACACAGAAAAATTTCAGATATTGGTGGAGGTGAGGTTACCTCCCTAAAATACACTATGCTGCTGCTGCTCCAGTTGAAGACGTTTCATCACTTTGCTGCAGCAAGTTCTGAAAGCCTCCAGAAGCGACCACCTTCCTGACACTGCATCCCTCTAGGTTTACTGCTGTCAGACCACATGGTGGAGGTCCGCCTGAAGCATCTCAGTCCTGCCTGTAACCTGTAAGTACAGGTAACCTATCAGTACGTAAAAGAGGAAAGCAAGAAGGAATGGAAACATCTTCGTAACTAGAATCATAGAATCATAGAATGGTTAGAGATGGAAGGGACCTTAAAGATAACCTGGTTCCAACCTTCCTGCCATGGGCAGGGACACCTCTCACCAGAGCAGGTTGCTCAAAGCCCCATCCAGCCTGGCCTTGAACATTTCCAGGGATGGGGCATCCACAACTTCTCTGAGCAAGAGAATTGTGGTCTTTTGGGTGCGTATTTATTTTTTTTCCCCAGCATGTTTATTTTTAAGTGCCTTAAGCACTCAGCAAAATCGCCTAATTGCTCCCAGCTCCAGTCTCCCAGCGGAGGCACCTTGTAGGGTGGTGAGGCCGGGCTGCGGGATGCTCTGCCACCACAGGGCTGAGCATTCAAAGGGCTCACTCGGCACAGCGAGAGCTGTGTCCACATCTGGGGCAGTGGAAGATGCTGCCTCTCCTGCCCAGAAATGCCTGAAGAGGGAAGTCCACCACTCCGAGAGGCATTTCATGGTCAACATAAATTCCAGCTGGAGACATGGCGTTGAGGGCAGAAGGACACCATAGATGCAGTGACTTCTGTCAGAGGTGTCGCCTGTGATTTTTTCCTCCAGGTCCTAGCATATATAGGGAGATTCACCATCATCCACTCTTCCTCCCCTTCTCTGTCACACAAGCTTTTTGCCACCTCCAAGGCTGGCATCTCTTTAGCGTTGGGTTTTCACAGTGGCATTTGCAAGAGTCAAAACGCAAAGTAAACACGTTATACACAGAAAGAGAAAAGAAGAGAGGGACCTTCCCCAAGAGCACGCTGAGTGCCAGCCCACTGAAGTGGTCTCTGCAGGTTCAAGCCGAGTTATTTAAGATTCAATTAAAAGATTAATTGTATTAGCCCAAAAGTGTAGATTTTCTAAAAGCTCAGAAAAAAACCTCATTTTTCTTGAAAAATGCATCCATTTGCTCAAGAACTTTTCCAAATGTCCTGTAGCATTTGGCAGAAGGTTTTCAACAACAACGAGGGTCCCTGACACCACACTCCCCTCAAACAGGGCACCTCAGAGCACAAGGATGGCTGGAGATGGTAAGCAAAATACCCTTCTAGACATGACACATGGCAAGCAGCAGAGACACTTTTTAATTCAGCAAAAGACAAAACAGATGTACTCCAACTTTTTTTTCCAAAATATTTTGGTCTTCACAGACGTGTAAAGATTTCCCTTCTGCTTCCCAGGTGGCAACCACCCACGACTGAACCGCGTGAGGCTTCCCCTTCCCCAAAGGATGAGGAGTAATAAAAAAGAAAGCAGGAGGCTGGCTTTCTCCAAAAGCACTTTTCAAAGTCCTCTTTGCTATTCAGACAACAACACTTCACATGGATGGCATGCATGGGCACAGGTTACTACAGGTTGCCTTATGCTACAAATATACAAATATCCCCTGATTTTAGCAGGATATTCTTTTTAAAAAAAACAACATTTTTCTACAGTGACTTGTAATCTCAGAGTCTACGCAATATAAAATACAACCAGTATCTCTTCTCAGTCTGTTCTGTGTTTATTAGGAAGGTGGATACAATACACAGACGATAAATTCAAGTCAGCATTAGTATGCGCTTTGCTACTGTTCTCGTGATCTTTCACTGGAGAGTGTTATTCCTGAATTAAATACTATTTTTAAAAGGAACCTGTTGTTCTCTTTAAAATGTCATGCATTCTTTTAATGCCATATACCAACACTGAACAAAGAAAACCATTTTATCCTTCTGGAACTCATACTTTGAAAACTTAGTTCCAGAAAAATAAATTATTTCAAAAAAACTTTTCATCAGAGGTTTTCAATTTTAGTAGGTTCAAAACATTCATCTTCTCTGTTTCTGGGCTACAGGTACTATGGCAGCATGTTCCCATGTACAAATAATATATTTTCACTGGAAAGCCTGCCCATTAGAAAGAGATTATCTGATTAATAAAAATGCTCCACAATTATACAGTAGTTAACTCAAAGCTTAAAAAATATTATGACTTGCCTGTATCAAACTAACACACAGTTAAAAACATATTTTCTCTTGAAAATTTTGAATTTTTAACTTTTCATACCAGTTAAAGGAAAAGAAATGCTACAGAAAGCACACTGCAAATTTCTGGCAGCTGGAAAGCCAACCCTGCTTTAAACACAAGTTAACAGCCATCCCACCTGTCCCTTCATGGGACACTAAAACACGTACATCCTCACAGAAAATTTGCTCCCCACCTCTCATATAAAGTTTTTCTGCTTCAGGTAAATTAATTCTTTATACTTTATTTCAGAGAAGTTAAAAGTCAAGGTCTACTACAGATGGATCTCTCCAACCAACATGCAAAGATACAATCCCAGCAGTGGGTTCAGGCTCTTGCTGGCCAGGCTAACCATGCAAGCAAGGAGACGCCGTGGAGCAGAGGTGTTAAATGGACACAGAACAGAGTGTCCATATTGCCACCAACATTTCTGCTCTATCTCTCTAACTCTCTAGCATTTGCTTTCAGAGTTCAGTTTCAAAACCCTATTGCAACACTAAACGTACAACACAGGGTACCCAATGCCACTTCACAGTTTAGGTAGTCTCCTCATCCAGAGGGAACAGAAAGAGGTGTCATACAAGAATGGCAGGACCACCAGACATTTCAGACAAAAGAGATGACCTCGCTTGGGTCAAAGCTACAGAGAACCAGACCCATCAGGAGATATGAGCTTTGGTGGCAAAATGGATTTGAAATACGACCATGTGAGTACCTGTTTGCTTCTCTTTTACTCCAACAATTCAACAGGAGGAAAATAAAATTCAGGATGATTTAAAAAAAAAAAACACACAAAAACTACAAATCTTTCTCATTGAACTTGGACAGGAAAGTAACCCATAGTTTTACTACAAGTCAAAGAAAGTATTCAAATTTGCAGTGAAATGGCTTTTCCGCAGGCACTTTTCCTAGCAGAACGGCAAAGGGAGGGCAGCAGTTGTGGTGGTGGCAAGGTGATAAGCTGTTATAAACTGTTATAAGCACCTGGGCCAGGTCTGGATCCAGAGTAAGTGCCCTAACCACCAGCATGTTGGCACTCTCGCCCTTTATTCCTCAGGCTCAACAAATATTTAAGTCTTTTATTTTAATGTTTTCAAGGAACAAGATCAAAAGGAGAGATAAGGCATAATATACTCCAAAATATTCTTTTTTTTTTTTTGCAGATCACATTACTCTCTTAGGAGATGACTGATGTGGCTTCAAGTCCTTTCGGCCCTGAGCCCATTCTTCATTGTCATCTGTGAGAACCTCCATCACAGGGTAATTGGTAAAAGCAGAACAATTACCGCATTATTAGCATGAAACATTTTTCCATCCAAACCTATTCAGCCAATCATCCCAAATTTCCAAATAGTTTCAGGGTGACAGAAACCACTTTCTTTTTGGCAAACTATTTAAAAATAAAATAGAATTCAACTCTGTTCTTCATGAAAAGTTGGAATGGATGGCTTCAATACCCTAAATAAACTGAAAAGTACATTTTTGATGGTTTACATGGATCCACAAAGAATGTTAAAGTCCATAAAAACTACTTTCAGGTTAAACGTAAGGTATTTTACTTCTTGCTAAGATGAAACAAAAAGATCGAAGAATTTAACACATCTGAAGTTTTTTAAACTTTTTTAGGGATTCATTTCCTAGGCAGAATTAAGGGCTCAAGCACATGGTTCATTATACGAGTTAACAAGTTCTTGTGTGTTAGCTGACGTGCGGCAACGTCTTCTTATATATGTTTAGACCTAGACAAATGCAAAGTACTACTACTTAAATTATTGTACTTTCCCTGCAATTTCAACTGAATTGAATTACTTAGTATTTGCCATGGGTGAACATGTGCACAGACTATTACAAGCAGCTTCTTTATTAAAATACAGTAAACTACTAAGCAGCAGTAATATGATTATACAACTGACACCCAATCTATCCATTGGAACACTCCCAAACTTATCATTTCATTAAGTTTTAATTGCTTTTCTGGACTGTAAATGCAATACTTAAAAGCTATAATGCTTGTAATTTATATCTCTTGTCTCATCACATCACTGATATATACTCCAAAATTTCGCTGGAGTTTAACAAAATTTGCCCTTCACTATTAAGGAAGAGCACTTAATGTTACAAAGCATACGACTGCGAAGTCCCCAGGAAAATTTTCAGTTACTGAGACAATTATAAATACAGAAATCTCATTACAAAGAACAGTTTAAAGCTTGTAACAACCAGATAATGACAAAAACTGCTAAATGCTAATTTGTTTCGTACTGTGGGCTTTTTTAGGGAGAATGTCAGTCTTGCAAAAGATATGTTACTCTATCTTCAGTCTTGCAAATGCCTCTATGTGGGGAAAAAAAATACTAAGGAGAGTTTATATTTTGCTTCTAAGCAGGTAGTGCTAGTGGAAAAGATGGAAGGAAAAAGAAAAGGGAACATGTTGAAATTATTAAAGCAAAATGGTCATAGGGAATTGCCAGAAAAACAAACAGTATAAATCGAAAGGTGGTTTTAAAGACTGGATTCTTTACCCCATTACAAAATTGAGTGTTTTCTTTTCTGATGGATAAGGAGTATTTATAAGAAATCGCCCTACCACACACTGAAGCATGGCAGTCAAAAGCAGAGCAGACCTTGAGGAACAGAGGAAGAACCCTTTTCCTTTGAAGAATCTCAAAAAAGGCTAGATAAAGCACAAAGGGATGCTACTTGGTTTATTCATTTCTGAATATTCATACACAAACATAAATACTTTGCAAAGTCTGCCAGTTCTCATGACTCCTTAAGTTTCTTCTAAGCCCAAACTGTACAGCAAGGCTGTCCTCTCTGGCAGGCGCTGGAGATTTCTTATTTCACGTTCTACACGAGACCTCATCAGCAGAGTTATTACCCACAGGAAATCTTTTTGCAAAGGCAATCATCTTGCCAACATTCATAATTTTATCACTACTCAGGCAATAGTTGGTGTTTTATTCTTAATTGGTTGTAGTCTTAATATCTGAAGTAATGTGAATATTCCATTATGGAAAAAGTTCTATGGCAGCTAATCTAGAGAAAATATGAAAAAAAAAAATATTATTTGTTCCATATTAAAAGTAAAATAAATGCTTTCCTTTCTTGCTTTTAGAGTTCACTTTTAAAAGTCTGATGCACAACTGTACATTATACGATGTTCCTAAAAATTAAGCCCAAGCACATACAGACTTCGAGCCAGGAGCGTAGTACTGGATACAGAGATTACCTGTGCAAGAGGTGTAGCTTTTGCTCCACCAAAGGATGACATTCACAGTCAGAGAAGGTTCTGACTACACTTCTTTCTTTTAAAGCCCTACACGCTGACAGGGCTGTGTATGGGTCCACAGAGGGGATTGCTTGGCAGGAAACAGCCCCTCACACATGGTCTGATTCAGGATGCATTAATGCTCCTTTTAGAGTTAAATCTCAAAGCTTGGGTACGTAAAATAAACTTGAATGCAAGATGTTAACAGAACGTTAGATTTTTGCATTAACAGGATCCACATAATGCATTTGCTATGAAAATAAATCTCTTGGAGTGAACCAAAAAATGCCCTTATTTCTAATAATAGGAGAGAAAATTACAGTTGGCAAACTTGAGAGACAATTAAGCCAGTGTTTCAGAGAACTCCAGATCACTGCCAAAACAAATATTCAGATAAAAGAACACAGCTTCCACTCCCTGCTTCCTTATTAATTGTGTTTTCTTCTCCAGCCATCACAAATAGTTTTGTAAAATAAACTCCAAAAATATATGGGTCTCTGTTTTTTGATTTGCACTTGATTGTTGTTTCTGAGGACGCTACCAACTGCTGAAGAAAGGATTACACTAATATTCACTCTATAAATAATGTATTAAAAAAAGAAAAGCCACTGCACAGCAAGGTTAAATGAGGACAAGATGGGAAATTCACAGTATAAGGGACCGTAAGGCCTCTTGCTTGTCTTTCCAGGTGCAGGATATTCATTGCATTTTATTAGCTGATTAACGAGGTGTGTGGCGATTCATAGTGAGCTACTAAGGTCCTTTGATCCACCCTCCTTGCAAGCATTCCCCTCTAATAAACAAAAGAAGTGCTTTCATGTAATCATGGAATTGTCAGAGTTGGGAGGGACTTCTAGGGACCATCTAGTCCAACTCCCCTGCTAAAGCAGGATTGCCCAGAGCACATTACTCAGGACTGCATCCAGGTGGGTCTTGAAGGTCTCCAGAGAAGGGGACTCCACATCTTTCCCGGGCAGCCTGTTCCAGGGCTCTGTCACCCTCACCATAAAGAAGTTTTTCCTCAAATTCAAATGGAACTTCCTATGTACCAGCTCGTGTCCATTACCCCTCATCCTGTCACTCGGAACCACTGAAAAGAATCCAGCTCCATCCTCCTTCAACCCACCCTTCAAATATTTATAAGCATTAAAAAGGTCTCCCCTTGGCTTTCTCTTTTCCAGGCTAAAGAGTCCCAGCTCTCTCAGACTTTCCTCATAAGGGAGATGCTCCAATCCCTTAATCACCTTTGCTGCCCTGTGCTGGACTCTCTCCAGTAGTTCCCTCTTTCCCTCGAACCAGGGAGCCCGGAACTGGATGCAGTATTCCAGGCTAAAATCTCACCACATCCAGCAGGATGCTGCTGCCGGGGGCCAGGTTGGAGACACAGATGACAATGTGAATCTTGGAAGAGCAAGGTAGGAAAAACAGTGCAATAAGAAGGAGAGAGCAGCTTTCATGTTGATCAAGAGGAGAGTATACATTATCTCTGGAGAGCAGCTGGGATCTTCATCTGTACCAAAAGAACGGAGATACGATAGTTTCACAGTGGTCTCTGAGACAGGGTGAGGCAGTCATCAACACCAGCTGAGCATCAGAGCAGAACTGAATTCTGTTTCTTGTGTACTGAGTGTGCTTCTTATTTTGTAATCAAGAATGTAAATCTTCTAGAAAAATCTTACCTTAATCTTCTTCCTCCCTAGTAACAGGGTAATCTCAGAGGAATCAGAGGCACTGAAACACTCAGCTCATCAGGGAATGTGTACACATTTTAGGAGGGACCCAGGGGCTTAAGCATAGTGCCACTTCACAGGTATTTTTTAGGATATCTGAGACTTCTTGGGGAGCCAGCAGAGTGAAATGGGCCTTGAGCTGGACTGCCAACAGGTGGGACAGCCTAGGTCACCTCAACTGGCACCAAACACCTATGCACTCCAACTGTCCTTCTCAGTACCAAGGTCACCCAATACATCCGTCTGATTTCTCAGAGATGAATATGCATTTTTCTCAACCACATTGGAAAGGGCATTTTAAGAATAAAAATCTACCTATGGCAGGTCTAAACCTGTACCCTTTCAGCAAACAGCAGCTGGTGGAAAAATACCTTACGAGTTAAAGTTTACCTATAAGCATCATTATGAAGCTGTTCAGTAAAATAGAAGCCAAAAAATAATAATAAAAAAGGGAACTCCAGTGGCATCCTTCTGAGGATCCAAGGAGCAACGCCTGCTGCTGCTCCTGGCTGGTCTGGCAGGCAATGCTCACCACAGCTTGCTCTGCCAGTGAGCTTTTGGTCCCATTAACAAAAAGTTGATGCTGCTGTTAATGATTAAAGTCAAAACTAAGGTTTATGGATATCTGGCTTTAAGGGAGTTTCTCACTCCCAGCACTGCTGTGCATGGCAGTGACTGGCGTGTCACAGTCACTACCTGAATCATCAACATGAGCTGGCAGTGCGCACTGGCAGCCCAGAAAACCAAACACATCCTGGGATGCAACAAAAGAAGTGTGAGCAGCAGGGCACGGGAGGTGATTCTCCCCCTCTACTCTATGCTCATGAGACCCCACCTGGAGTACTATGTCCAGCTCTGGAGTCCTCAACAGAGAAAGGACATGGAAATGTTGGAACAGGTCAAGCGGAGGGCCACAAAGATGATCAGAGGGATGGAGCACCTCTCCTATGAGGACAGGCTGAGGGAACTGGGGCTGTTCAGCCTGGAGAAGAGAAGGCTCCAGGGAGACCTTACAGCAGCCTTTCAGTATCTGAAGGGAGCCTACAGGAGAGCTGGAGAGGGACTCTGTAGTGTAGTGTAGTGATAGGACAAGGGGTAATGGTTTTAAATCGGAAGAGGGGAAATTTAGATTGGATATTAGGAAGAAATTCTTTCCTGTGAGGGTGGTGAGGCACTGGAACAGGTTGCCCAGAGAAGTTGTGGCTGCCCCATCCCTGGAAGTGTTCAAGGCCAGGCTGGATGGGGCTTTGAGCAACCTGCTCTAATGGGAGGTGTCCCTGCCCATGGCAGAGGGGTTGGAACTCGATGATCTTTAAGGTCCCTTCCAACTCTGACCATTCTATGATTCTATGATTTTTAATAGGAGCTGTGCACAGGTTTCAACAATGTGTACTACAATGGCAACTTTCTGTTAAGAAATCAAATGTGTAGAGTCAAACAATAAAGGGGCTGCAGGGTTAAAGATTTACATACAACAACAACAAAGAGGAAATGCATTAGTTGAATTTTCTAAAATGTGCATCTCATACTGCATTTTCTACTAGGATGTAACAAGAGATAAAATGAAGCCGCCAGGAAATAGCACTAACAGCCATGTTCAAACAGAAATTTCATTTACACGGTCCTGGCCTGTGTCAGATTAAATTCTTTTCTTAAATAACATCCCAAATTACCTTTTCCAGAACAATTAAGACAACAAAGGAAGCAATCTGAGCAACAGGAATAAAATACCAAGTAAGTGAAACAGGCAGAGGTAGATGAAATGGAGCAGCTCCTCCAAACTGCCGTTTGCAGACTGCAGCACTGATCAGCCACGCTGGTGTTGGTTTTCTCTGATTTTATGGCTTCCCTGGGCAGTGAATGGTGGGGAGAGTTTTCAATTTGTAGAGCATTTCCCACAATGCTCACCATCATTTCCTTGAGACACAACATGACATTTCCCTTTGGAAACCTCTTTGCATCAGGCAGATGCATTTCCTGCTGAAGTCTGTTAATGGATATTTCTTTGACAAGATACAGAGCAGCATGAGGCAACGCCTGTTCCATCTGTTCTTGAGAAGGCAAAAACTACCTGTAGTTCTGGTCTGGGTTTAATTGGGAAGACCCATGCTGCTCATCAAAGTCACAGGTTTGTGAAGCCTCACTCTCCATGGGATGATGTCCTTGCAGGAGGCTCAAAGTAGCTCTGCGCTGTCACACATGACCACTCTTTTAGCCAAGATCTCTGCACCAGGAGCACTGGGTGCATCTTAAGAAGGCTAATGCTTGATCCCCTTATTCTTCAGCTGCTGATGTGGGACTTGGGACCTTTTTTAGATTCAGGCTACCTACCTACCTCTGCCACCCTGGCGCCTTCTCCACAATCAACATCCCTTAAGGCAGCAGCTACTCATTTGGGGATCTGCGAGGCTGGACCTCTGAACCAGCAGGGCCAAGATTGGGTACAACAAGGTGAAACTGCTCCAGTGCACATCACACATGTCCAAACGTAGTCATGGCATCAAAATGTTCTGCCTGCCCATTTTTGTACAGCTGAAATGCTTGTGTCAATGCACAAGCAGTTCTGAAACAGCTGATGTACTCCAAAATTTTCAAAACGAAATGGTGTGCCTCCTCAACTCAGTGCTTCAGTTTCAAAATGTTCTTTGCATAAAGGGCAAAAATGCTTTCAAGACAAAAAACACCCACAAACCTCCTCAAAATTAATCTCATTCAGCCAGAAAAAAAAAAGCATGTTTGTTAATTATCATCTAGGATCTGCTGAAATAATTTTGTGGACTTGACCCCAAACAAATTTTGCATTAGTTTCTGGACATGCCAACACACCAGTAATATCCCAGGCTCACATTCACCACTATCAATTTCCATTGCTGCCAGAGTGAGCTAGAGATGCAAGGATGTTAAAAACCGTGCAGCTACACTTACAAGCATTCCCAACAGTGTTTACAAAAAAAAAGCACCACCAGAAACAATTGGAGTTACTAAATATGTTCAGTAAAACTTGCAAAGCATGCAAAAGACAGCCTCATAATGGCAAGTGCCTGCTTAGTAACTGAATCCACCCTCAAGATTGTCCTAGATGTCACTTGGTTTACAGGAAAGTGACATCCCTTAATAAGGACCATCAGTGGCGGGGGAGGAAGATGGGAAAGTGGGGGGAAATGTTTTTTCATTCTATAATTGTAACTTAATTTTGAGATTCAACGGATCATTTAACGACTCTTCCCAGTTGGAAAACAGGATCCAGGAAGCAATGTGGCCAAACAGAGGCAACTGTCGCATCCTGTCTCTGGTAAGCTCCCAGTAGCTAAAAGCAGTGCTTGCCTGGTGGGAACCCCCCCTGCATCCCTGGATGGACCAAGCACCTCACACCCCTCCTGCCTCGTGCTCCCCGAGCCTGGGGACACTTCCAAGGGGGGTGTTCAGGGAGAGAACACGCTGGTAAAGACACAGGAGCAGCAGAAGTGCCAGTAGCACTGCTGACACCAGGCTGATGCAGCCAGCCTAAGTGGCATCTGCACTGCAAAGCTTCAGATCTGCATGTACAGGGACAGTTAAGGTACACGAACCTCTTCACCTGAAAAAAACTCAGAAAAGCACCTACATGAAATCTAAGAAGCTCCCTAAATGAAGTAAAAAATAAATGAAGAAATAGTGGAAAAAGCAAGGGAAAAAAAAAAAAACAACTCAAAATACTGCAAGATAAATGCATTTGCAGTCAAAGCCAGACTGTCCACCCATCAGCAAAAATCAGGAGGGTTTATAGTATTTTCAGGAAAATCAGTCCACCAGCCTGGGTTAAGGGCATCCAGCCTGAAGTTTTGCAATTCTTTATCTGCTGTTTGCAAATGACTTGTGATTTATTTCTCCAGCAAGCAGAAGACAGCCCAATCTAAAAATAAGTTCTGTGAACAAAACCACAGAATTACATTCAGATCTTCAGCAGTTGACAATTTTTAGGCTGCGGTTCCAAACCACCTCTTTTTCCTTCAACACAAAGAAGCAGCAAAATATTTTGCTGAAGCGAGGTCACGTAATACGTATGTTTGATAGATGTACATAAATATATCCATTTGTCCCTACCACTGGGTATGTTTAAAACACTATGTTTAGAATAACATTGGGATGCCTCATTTTCAAGCAAGAAAATCCTAAATGATTAACGTAGCAAAACATACTACTCGTGGGCCAAGCTTTCTCTTCCACCTTTGTCCCCTCCCTAAATCAAGCAAATATGGTTACTATGAGTTTCCTTCAGAGGCTGTGCCAAGAATTGGAAAGTAATAGGGAAAAAAAGCCTTTCTCTGTAGTTTTTCAGCAAAATAGTATTTTTTTAAGCACACAGACGTGCCATTATTTGTAAGGATTTCAAAAAAGAAAGCATCAGAGTTATTCTGTAATAAAACTTCCCATAAAATCTGAGTCTTTGTGCAGCAGTGACATGGGTTGTCTCAGTCAGTGTGTGCCGCTAAGTCTTTCCTCCTGAAGAAATCCTATTTAACTTGCTGGAATGGCCAGTTTAAATGTTTAATTGGGCAAAATGACAAAGATTTCTAAACTCCCACATCACTAACTGTACTGTTTGCCTTTAAAACGAACCTACAGAAAACCAACCTTGCCTGATATTCACACACCCTTTGCCATCATTACTAACATCACTGATGTCATAACAAACCCCAAATGCTTCTACACTTTTCACAGGTGCAGAGCTTTCAGCCCTGAAATATTTACAGCTGTAAAAGAGGCAGGCTCCACACAAAAGGTTGGAAAAGGGGGATCCAATACAGCTTTTACCACTTTCAGGATAGTTTTCTAAGGAAACAAGACTAATGTCCTTTTTCCTGTCCATCTGTCAGTCCTCTTGCATCAACATCTTGGACTCACTGGCCAGCATCAGCCACATCCCACAGAACAGAGACCTGACAGAGGAGGTGCTGGGTTCCCATGGAAGCTCTGACATCCCTGGCTGGTGAGCAGAAGCCCAGAGAGAAGCATCAGAGAGGGAAAACCACAAAGTGAGTTCAGCATGAGACCGTGTGACCTGCTGGGCTGCACATCACCGTATGTGTGCCAGCCAGGTGACCAAATGGGGACTTGCAGGGTACACTGTTGGTCTGCCCCCCGCCGAGAACGATGCCAGCAGTATGATACCCACACAGGGAGGAGAGAAGTGATACCAGAGACATCAGAGGACCAAGTGAAGCAGCTGAGGAGGAGGAGAGCAAGACTCAGGAAGTACCACATTTCATCAGTTCTTTTACTCACCGGACAGACTGTTATTCTATTCTGTATAAATAATATATATTATGTATAAAATAGAGCAATGCCCTGCCTTTTTAGTCTTCGTCCCCACAGCTCTGCACATTGTGACTGGCCAACTAAGAAAAAAAATCACAGCTACTAAAAGCACGTGGGAGCAGGCATATGTGCACACCCTCGAGGAGCATGATGCTAGCACCAGCGATGTCCAGTCTCAGCAGAAGTGTGGTGGGAAAAGACCACGGCTGTGTATGCCTGTGAGCCAGAGAGACAGACAGACACCCAGGGCCAGGGCGTTGGATTCCCTCATCAAAGCCTGGTCTTTGCTGACTCCTTCACACCTGCAGTGCCACAAGCTCCCCACCCAAGCTGCCAAACCCTGCCTCCTATGCCCTGTCCCTCCACTATTTCAGTTTATAAAGCACCAACCTAGGAAGCATCAATTTACCTACAAAACTAAACCCTCCCAGGTACATGCTTTGCAACAGCTTTCATCTGCCACGTGTGGGGGAGAAAACTATCTGACAACCCAATTCCTTCTCTCCCGCTTTGCGGTGTCCACTTCCCAGCATTTCAGGAGTTTTAATTGTAGCTGTTCCCCAACTCAAGAGACATCCCACGGCAGTGGCAGCTGGCAGGAGCCCCCTGCCTATTTCCAGGTCGACAGGAAGTCGGTCTCTCTCCGGAGACTTTACAAATGATCTCCTACCCTCACAGCAGCCAAATGTTTCATTTTAGGCTTTTCATCTATGTAAACCAAACAGACAGCAAGGAGAGCAAAGACCTTGGAGATATTTATGAATAAATTAAAGCCCTAAAGCTTTCTACGACAGAGCGATAAGGAGCAAATTCTCACATAAGACGCCAAGGCATGCAGGGTAATTGATTTTAGTCAAGTTCAAATGAGCAGGTTTGCATACAGAGGAAGAAAGTAAGCAAAAATGAGCTCTATACAAACTAAAAGATATAATACACACCATGAACATGCAATAAATTAACATGACAAAAGCATAAAGACTAAAACAATACGGAAGTTTATCAGCCAAACCTAGAAACTATAGACTGATGTACTGCCTGAATACTTCCTGATGGATGTACTATTGTCTCAACTATTCATGACAGCAGTCAAAAGTTGTAGATAAATACCAAAAAGTACATTCTTGTTCAATGTGGACGAAAATTAAGTCTCTTTTTGTCTCAGTTGCAAAGGTGCTTATTTTTCTCATGAAGAACGTGTCTGGGCAAAACCAGAATGTGAAAATAAATGGCTTAATTTTTTTGCTTTGGTTTACTTAGTTTAATGAAAATGAAGCATACCTTAGTGTGAAGGTCACTGTTCAGTGTGCATAATAGCAGAAAAATGAACAGAGGGCTGGGACACACTGACAGAAATGGGGACCTGAAATAGGTTTGAAAAAGGAATAGGTTTTAAAAATAGGATCACAGCAACACCGACATACCATGGAGGTCTGGATGGTGTTGTCTCTCTGAATTTGTCACCATCTGAAGACAAGAAAGGAGGAAGGGGCCGACTGAGGGAATGCCATGGTTCAGTAATAGTCAACCACCTGTTCAATACTTTTTCTCTGAATCAAGCCACATTTTCCTAACTTGCCTCCTTCATGGTGGTTTTTAAAACTTGAAAGCTGAAATTAAAGCAACCTCACAGGACAAAAAAGCGACTGAATAAAACTGCCCATCTCCATACACAGTAACTGCAGGGGCAGGTGCTGCTGGCACACACATTCATCTCCCCAGGTTACACTGGTGCATCTGTCACTGTGGTATGCAGGCAACATTAACTCCATGTCAGCCAAATTCATTCAAGGACATTGCAGGCACTTTGCATATACCTCAGACATAACCTAGCCCTAAACTTAACTCTTTCACTTAGTAGGGAAGAAACCAACATGTCCCTTATATGATAGTCTTTGAACATTATCAGAGAAACAGAGGGAAAAGAGGAATAGTACAATAAAGCAATGGTACCTCCTACTCTTAGATATCTTTTCATCTACATTTTGCTAATCCAAATGTAGGAACAAAAAAAACAAAATAAAAGCCACGACCATGGTTGCTTGGGCAAAATGTTCTCCTCCTGGAACACGACAGTTGTCTGAGTCTGAAACGTTTTGCCAGGAAGTGTCAAACCCATTTCATTTTGGAAGAAATCAGCCTGTTTTTCCCAAGCCCCTCTTGCCTCCTTGATAGCTCCTAGGCTGTCAGGCTGGCTGTGCACATGGGAGACCAAAAATCAGGCTCCCAGATCTCCTGGCAGCCTAAGGAGCCCCAGTGACTTCTATTTAAAATTTGATATATGCCACTGCTGTAATTATTTAAAATTTGTCCTGTGGGAGCACTGCCTCCAAAATTTGAAACGCCCTGTAGAAAGTATTTTTCTGCATCCTTCTTCCAGTGTAAATTATTGCCATTTACAGTGTCATTACAACACAGCACATCTGGAGAGTGAACATCATGAAGTGAAGGCGTCTGCACTCAACTACGGCCCCTAATTTCATGGCAGTCAGTTCTTACAGAAGAACAATACTAACCCAGGCTGGTAATACTACATCACTTTTCATCACATGAGACTGCCTAGCAAACCACGAGGACATGTGCAGTGCATGTGTGCCTGGGCGAGGACGCCACCCTCCAGCGCAGTGCAGCAGTCCAGAGGCAGCCCCAAATCCTGCAAAGATTTAGCAAAGAAGCATCAGGTTTTTTTGACTTGCCACTGGTTTCAGTGGAACTACTTGGTTCAAGATACTAGTCAGCGTGCAAGACCAGCCACACGCATTTTTCCACCTGGGAAGCTGAGCAAATTTTGGAAGCCTACAGCATGCATTGCTGCCCTGACAGCCGCAGAACCTGACACCACCTGTGGTGGTTCTTCTTTGGAAGAAGAAGCGCACAAGGAGGAGCATGTGTCCTCCAAGATGCGTTCTTCCTGGGCAATTCTCTTTAGGTGGAGAAAATTTTACCTTCTCAAATCATGATTGATAAACCATTGCAGCACATAGGACCAGCTTGCACAGCCTCTAGCTGAATGATTTACAACTTATGTGAAGAGCAACTTCAGAGGTTTAAATATCTCACTCCGAAAGGTGCAAGAGTAGAGACATCTTCATTGTTTTCCTCTAAAGTAGGTCATAAATGTCCCACTGGGAAGGGAAGCCCTTGGACAACTGTCAAGGACCTGCTGGTGCTAAGCTTGGGCTGGGGTCATGTTTTACATTCAGACAGGGAGCTCGCTGCCCGCATTAACATCTCCCAGCCACGGCACCCGTGCCTGTACCCATACATTAACTCCTGTTACAGCCCGTTATAGCCCTATAAACAGCATGGTGAGAAATGAGCCCATGTGCCATTAACAACTGAACTGCGTGACTGTGGAGGCGGAAAGTGCTTCTCCATCAGCAGCAATACCTCACAGAGCTGCTTCAGCTGTCACCTTCTCCCACCACCCAACCCTGCCAGGGCAAAAGGATCAAGCTGCTTGGCACGGAGTTTTCCATTGTTTTCTCTCGGAGTGGTTTACTTACTCATCTCCTTATTATTCACAGTCTCCCTGAAATTCGTTTCCATCCTGGAGACAGTGATGGTGGAAACAGATGGGACAGAGAGGAAGTTGGTTTTGTAGAGAGAAGGAAAGACAACAGTGTCTGTAAATAGAGCATGATACTAACAGGCTGATGCCTAGCACTAAGCAAAAATAGCATCATCTCCAAGAAACACTTAATTTGCTGTAAAGATTGCCAGATATGTGAGGATCTTTGATCTTCACAGTTATTCACCCATGAAACCTCCTGAACTACATAGCCAAGGCATTTCTTTTTGGGACAACGACGGGCGCTTCTCTTTGAAAAGGGATGCGTCAAACATGTCTAAGGGCAAGAACTGACATTAAGAGGAGCAGGCACAAAAATAGAGTGTAATCAGTGTTAAAGGAGAAAATTAACATGTAAATTAATAAAAGCAGGAGTTTAGGAACATGGAAGTAATGAATACCAAGCAGACCATGAAATGCTCATTTTTTGCCAGCACGCCAGCTCCTCAAGAGAAACACAGCTGCTGGTTTTGTTTCTTAACTAGCTACCCTTGGGTGTATGGAGGAAGTAAACTTACCCACTTTATACCATCCTAGTGAGAGTAAAATGAATACAACAGAGATTATCAAAATACTCAGGTAACCAATTTAAAAAAATCTTGCTGCAAATGCTTTAAAGATCAAAATGCAGCTGTAAGCAGCCTACCATACAGATTCGCCCCACCTGCATTTTGGCCAGCAGGATGAGGAGTGAGAGGGGCTCCCCATCCTCCTCCTTGTGTTGAAGTAGTGTTTAACGCTAAGTGTTAAAGTTAGCAGAAAATTAACCCGGGTGCACTTAGAATGATTTAAATAATTCCATTTTCGGAATGGAAGATTTAAAACAGAAATTACAGTGTGTTATCTGATTTTTCCCCCCCCCAAATGTGAATATGACCTAGTCATTTCACCAGTACACAAATGGTTTGTTTTCTTTCTCCAGTAGAAGCTATGAATACACTGCTTTTCTATTTCTGTCCTGTGTAAACACATTTTTCCCAGGACTTCCATATTTCAGTATGTGGAGCGTATCCTGCAAATAGAACATCCATGAAGCTGTACTGATTGCAATAAGCCATTTACATGCAGATCACTGAAGTCTCAAACCATGCACTTTTCATTTTATGTTTACAGTAAAACTCTGCTTAGATTCAAGCAGGACCTTAAAACCCAGGTCATTCACAGCTGATTTCATGTATTTGTGCTATAATTTGCATCTAAAATGAGATGACTGGACACCAGAGTAATAAAATGCCATTAAACTACAAAATACTGTCACACTGAAATATCTTTTAACATAGATGCATTTATCTGACCTTAAACACATTTGTTTCCATAATTACCTCAATATCCGATGTAGCTTTATATTGAAATGGTGTTTATCAAACCAGAACAATCTCACAAGACTATTCAGTCCTCAGAAATCACAGGCAGGAACTGCTATGTAATTATCCAGAATGCCTAGCAGATGGATAAAATCCCTGCATATTCCATGACTGTTGTGCATTGCAGGTGTGCCCACAAGACGTAAATATGTCTGCGTGTAAAGCCAAGCAAATCTTTGAGGGGCTATGTCCTGTGTCCCAGCTTCTGGAAGAAACAAATGCTGTCTTATGTTGTACATACAGCACATCAAATAGTTTCTGGTTACATATGTATTATTTATTAGATATATATTCTTAAAGTGGTAAGAGCAATACGATCCTGATGCCCTATGGCATTGAGAAGCAAAGCATATTTTTATATCCTGCCACAAAATGATTTTTCTGAATCAATGTGAAAACTGAAAAATCGCAGAAAACACAATTGTCTTGAACAGAAACTGTCTCAGTTTTTTTTCCTGACAGAACTGCCTAGCAACAATATTACTACAAATTAAAACTAACAGTTAATCAACTTATACTTCCCCATTCCTTCATGTAGGAGGTTAGGGGCTACTTTTCACTTTTTTCACAATGAAAGCATATTCATATTCAGTGTCAAGTGGGCTTTGTGTTGTGAAATGAATAAGGACACATTTCATTTCTAAGATGCCAAATGCTTTGACTTTTCAATAATGTGTCTCCTTGTTTTTCCAGCTGGAATTATTTACTGAAAGTGTACCTATTTTTATTTCATGCTCAACTAAGTTCTCTAACACAAATGAACTGCTTCTTAGTCAACTGGTTATTTTACTTACTTTGATGAATCATGTAAAAATACTCAATGTGGGTTCACAGAAGAACAAGAAAAGGGAAACAAACATTCAGATCTCTTCCATGGCCTGTATCTAGAATTACTAGCTCATATACGGGTCTCATCTGCTTCAAGCCGAGTTTAGGAAGAGTGTAAATAAATTAACATCATCTTTGAAAGCTAAGGGGGAGCAATAATAAAATGTGAAATACTGAAAAAGAACAATGTCCAACTGGGAATTCTAAAGATACGGAAACAATTGTGTGATAATTTGTATATCAATGATATGGTACAAGACTGCTCTAAAAACTCAGGAATAGCATGGTGTTGCCTTGACAGAGAGTCTGAGATTTTTAGGACACCTGATGAAACACAATTCGCCTCCTTAGTATGTTTCTCCAGTGACAGTGACATTCTTCAGAGGAAAAAATATTGCTCCCCTTTGAAAAAATAAAACCATAAACTACATATACAGGAATAAGAACTACCAGCTTTTCATGCCAAATATAATCATAGTTATCATACCAATCTATTTAGAAAATATAATATTGCTAAGCCAGTTGTTATGGTTGATTAATCCAAGCCCTTCTTGTTAAAAACAGATGGCACATGCAAGAATAACCAAACACATTCTGGAGGGTATCTGATGAGAAACTCCATTATATTTCACTAGTTTCTTATTTATACAGAGCAATAACAGCTGGACCACAAATAATTACAAAGTATAAACAAAATGGAAGGCTGAAAGCAGACACCAATTCATTACGTGTATGGACAAGTATTTTTACAGGGTTTGAGGAGATTTCAGCTCAGGATCCTCCCACTCCTCACACTAAAAAAAATTCTAAGGAAAAGAACCTCTTTTTGAAATATCATCTAGAAATCTACCTATGAAGAGAGGTAGCATTTTTCTGAGTTCCTGTAGTGTTCCTATTTGATTTCAGTGGGCTGCTGCCCATTTATCAAGCTTTTTGTGATGGCCTGATTGACTGATTACATATCCTTTATTTATCTAATTTTGAAGGTCTGGAAAATGAGAGCTTGGAAAATGTTCTAATAATAGCAATGTTGACCTCAATGTCCTATAAGATAAAATGCCTGAAATGAAAGAAAAGCCAGAGGAGAAGGGAAATTACGAACTCTGCTGCCCGGTCTGAAACCCACACCTTAAGCAAAGGCAAAGAGAACATCTGGGCTGCGCAAGGGAGGAAACAACAAAACATACCACCACTATTTGAAAAATGTAATTAGGCATCTGAAAAGTGGAAAGTTGGAGGTGAAGCCTACCAGGGCACCGGTTAGGGGCTTATGGCTGATTTTTTCATACAAGGGGTGGGAAGGAGGAAGCACCAGAGACCATACGTCAATAACTCCATGATACTCTTCCATGACTGTGCAGCTTGCCTCCTCTGGGAGCTGCCCCAGTGGTGACCGGGTGACTGGGATGCACCAACAGCATCCCATACATCCAAGCAGCACATACATCCTGGCAGCGTTCGGCATCAGTTTCCCCAGGGTTCCCAGGCACCACACCCCAGCACAGTAACACAGCACCAGCCCAACACCCCTCATCCAGATGTCTGCTGGTGTGAATCCCATTGCTCCTCACATTCCCAATGTGAAATCACGCCAGCATGAGACAGCTACAGGTGCTCTGCCAATATTTCCATCTACACCATTAGTGCCCAGGGAATATGCCGCCACTGCTCAGGCAGGGACCACTGATGGAAGGATGGGTGGAGACCATGGAGACCATGTAGGCAGACAAGGCTTCCCACCCCGAGCAAAATCAGGGCACTGCTCCAAGCCCCCTTCTCACTAAGGAAGCAAAGAGGACACTGGAAATAATTACTAAAGTTCATCCCACTTAAGTCTGGAACAACTTGTACAGGCTTTCAGCAGCTATGAGAGCTCTCACGCCTTCCGCACAGCACTTCCAACGCTTCCAACTAGGATCCAATAATATTTTAGACCAACTAGACCAACTTCTTGGGAAGCCCCAGAATCACCATGTGATTTCTCAGTAAAGAAATCTACATTTCCTCTTCATAATAAGCATTCGAGACCTCACAAGAAGGGAAAAATAACATCTTGAGTTGAGTCCTCTCTGGGATCATGTGTCAGGTCACAACCTCAATATCCTTCAGCTTTCAAAAAGGGAAGAGTTTGCAATTTAGCCCTTGTCCTATACACTCCTTTTAGCTTCCCTCCTATTACCCTTTTCTCAGATACACGTATTTTTTTAAAAACTGAACCGCATGGATTTCCTGGCCTTACCTCGGGCAGGCATCTCCCTCTGCCTCCATCCTGCCTGTAGTCTTGCCTTCTGATTTGGCCAGGTCTCAGAAATGACTGGGGACAACCCCACTGCTTTCCTTTTCAGAAGTGTAAAGAAAGGAAAATTCTTGTGAAATGGGATGCTGAACCAAAAACAGATGTTCCCAATACACTATTACCATATTAGGATGGATTAAACACTTCATTTTCCCTGTATTCCACAGCCTGCTGGAGTCAAGAGCTCTCCAGGTACCTAGAAATATTTCTCCATAGCAAACAGTACTGCAACAGGATGGGCTGTACAGAATTAGTCTGCAAGAGCCTTCAGTCAGGAGCAAAGCCTGACGTGAAAAGAACCAAAAGGAATTTTTTGGGAAATAAACATTGTAGAAAAAATAACTAAAACAAGTGTGTGCAAGACTTATGCAAGAAGCTGCAATGATGGGAGCCTCACACAAAGGCTACAGAGAATATGCAATTGGTTTCTCTCAGTTAGAAGTCTGCTTTGAGTCCCTTTTTCCCAGGAACCGTGGCTTTGCCTTGATCTTCTGTGATCAGATTATAACAGCATTATTATGAAAAGTAACAAATGAGCATTTACAAGACATCTGGAAGAATTATCTTCTCCAGTTGGCCTGGGTGGGATATTCAGGTATGGAGTATTTTCATACTCATACTACCATAAACACCAAATTTGTGAACTTCATAGTCATTCGGCTCAGCAGTAGTGCACTATACTAAGACACAGCTATAATTCTCTTCACAACAGCCTCTGATATCCAGTGTACCGCGTCCCATGTAAGCTGAACAACAGTTTAATAACAGCCATCAGCTGTTGCTGACCAAATCCTTCTTCATCCAGGATAGCAGGATAGGCTATTAGGGACAAGAACATCGTGCACAAATAAAAGCTCTGGAGTAAAACACATGAAGGAAAAAATCACTGTATATGCACATTCGGACACAAACTCACTTTCTATCCATTGGGTTTTTGCATTGCCTCACAGCACTTCCAATTACTTTTTTTTTTTTTANTTTCTCTCTATTTTGTGGTTATTCCAAGGAGCTCTGGAACACCTAATTATTTTCTGCCTGCTTTGCCTGCCTGCTCTTTCTCAGATTTCTGTTTACAGATTAACCCCGGTCATTATTTGATGCATTACAGCTTCTCCCTATGGATGCTCGGCCTTCGAAAACACTGTACCCCCTGCCACTGAGCAGCTGAATATTATACAAGCATGGTGTTCCTTCACATCCTCTCTGCAAAGAATTAAAGAAATACTTAACTATTACAACACAGGCTAATATACCCTAAAATTGTATTTGAGATGCAAGAAATTAGCTGGGCTGTGTAGCAGGAGCCCTGCTTGCTAGAGCACTTCCAGTTCCAACATGCTTGTATCTGGATTAAACCCCCCTGCACTTTGCTGCCTGACATGGTGTCTCAGTTACACATCTGAAACAAATAAAAGCCTGCCCTATTCCCACTACTACAAACTTCAGATATTTTCTTCCCAGTGCTTTGGCATGGGAAAAAGAAAATTCGCTACTTGCTTCCTTGCTCTGCTATGATGTCAAAGCAACTTCCCAAAATCCACTCCACCAGTTGCGTGCTGCAAAAATGAGAACTTAAAAGCTCTGCCTCCCTAAGCATCTGCACTGCCTCAAAATCCAAATGTACTCTCCTGGAGATATCGGCGTGCTTCAGACTCCCCAGGGGAGAGCTGGGGGAGCATCTGCACCTCCCCAAGAGCAGCCAGGACCTCAGCCACCCTCAGGAGCTGTGGAGGGAACGGGGTGATGTTTCCTAATCAGGTCTGGGGCTAAAGACCAGCAGCAGAGTCTGAACAAGTAGCGACCCAGTGGGGTTACAAAGGGCCCCAGGAGTGGTGTCCACAACACAGGGAATGACAGCAGTACCTTCCGTTGTTTCCTGAAGTACACACACGAAGGAAATTCAAACATAAAACGAATGGAGGAATTCTTAGATGCACTGGCAAACCTCCCATCGATTGCAGCAGTGGGCCAGGATTTTACCCTTAATATTTTAAGCAAAAAATAAAAAATCAAATAATTCACAAATAAAATTACAGAGAAAAAAACCACCACACAAACAAACACAACAACAACCAAACATCAAAATAAGAAGCCCTTAATGGATCTTCCCGCAGGGGCTATCAAATGCCCACATACCGTTGCAACGTCTTCACTAGGACCAACTGCCGTCTCCCACTTTTCTTCTTCAGCCAAGTAAACGCCATAGGGACATCTCCAGAGATAGCAAACCATCCCTTTTCCCCAGGGATCCTGTGGACATTTGTTTGAAAATGATGATGTTTTCCCAGGAGTCTTCACATAGAGGTAGGAGATGCTGCTGAAGAGACTGGGCGGACTGCGTATCACCCAGCCCCAGCTCGAGACAGTGACGGTAAAGTCAGTTCCTGGAGATTTTTTTCTGACTATAAGTCTAGACAGGAAGCTTGAAAGAAAAAGAGTTACTTCATAGGGTTGGGGATTTTCTTTTCCTTTTGAATTAAAAGGATATTCCTTTTATATGATATCATATAGTCTATACACAATAAAATAGACGGAGTGACTCAGGCACGTTAATATTTGTTGCTTTCTTTTTCTTTTCATAATAAAAGCTATTAATATTTTTGAACTGTCTAAATAGGAACTATTCCTGGAACACAACATAGTGATTTTCTAGCTAAATGTTAAGTTAAACTAGAATTAGGATTATGTTAAGATACTAATTAAATCAATTTACTCATTACCAGAAAATTACAAATAGAAATGCAAGCTGCACATTTTAATTTCCTCTGAAATAAGTACTATCACCCATAAAAAGATATACCAAATTCCAGTGTGAACTGGAAAGAAAAAGATCAAGCACTGCTACAGAAACGTATAGGAAAGACAGCAAATGACTAATTATGTGCTTATACCTCCTCAGGTTATAAATGGTTCATATAGTCCCAGACAGCACTACAACAGATGTTCCGAGTCATTGTATATGGTTTTAGTTATTTATTCCCCCGAGTCGTGGACAAAAAGCACATTTAAATCAAGCTGGCTTCAGTGCCTTCAGTCACCACCATACTGAGCCACTTGCTACCTCCAGACCATCACCTGTAGCTCATCTGGAGCGGAGACAGCCAGAGGAAGGGGCTGTCTGTCTGGGCTACCATGACACATTCAAGCTCAGAGACGAGGGTTATGTCAATGGCAAAGGCAAAACCACACACCACATAACTGGCAGTAGGAAAATCTGTGCCCATGAGCTGGCATTCCCATGGGTATCTGAGCCCTTGGTCTCCTTAGAGTGCAATCATCTTTCTTTCCCCTTAGCTAAGGGGAATGTTTCCAGGTCTGAAAAAATATTGCTCCTTAAAAAAAAATAAATAGAAAAACAAAAAATGAAAAAAGGCAATATCAAGGGAAACAAAAATCAGAATTGAGAGAAATGGTGGTTATAAAAAGTGTATCACAACTTCCACTGCTTCTTACCATGGAGCTGAAACTGTCATTTTCTTGGACTGGATTACAACCTCCACCTTTTCTTTTTTAACAAAAAGTAAAATTTCAATACTAAACTGTTAAGGAAGGTCAGTGACAACAATTGCTGTTTCCACTATTTTAGTCACTAATAAGTGGGAAAGAAGCTAAAAATTATATTTGGAAAAAAGCCAACTTCATATACCAGTGTTTTGGGGAGTAGTGGAGCAGCTAGATCCCACTTTGAAGAAGAGAAGCAGTAGGCAAAATTAAATTGGTGAGATTCTCCAATTGCAACTGAAGTGCAGGCTGCAAAGCTACAACTGGGGAATGAGAGCCAAATACCAGAAACCAAAGGGTGAAAGGACAACATCACAGAGACATTACCAGGGCCTTCAAAGGCCTCCATGGGTATGGCTGATGTAAAAATCTACCACCTTATTTATGCACTGAAGCAGGTAAGAAGTGGAGTTCCAATACATTTTATTCAACCTTGACTGACATCTTTGGCAGTGTATCTTTCATGTCTCTGCCCATGGCAGGGGGAATTGGACCAGGTGAGCTGTCAAGGTCCCTTCCAACCCAAACTATTCCATGATTTTAAGATCCTATTATCGTCTCCTTACTAGCTAATTTCCTCGCCTCATAAAAACTGCCACTGCAGTTAGTGTGCATACCAGTAACCTGTGAGGCTAGCCCAACAAGCTGGCCAAAAAGCTCTCAAAAAGCTCTACCAAGTGGAGAGCAAGGGTTGTAGCCCCATGCTGGGCACAAGTGGCTGAGAAGGCTTTACCACAGCAGCAGTCCACCAAGAGTGTGCTGCTGACCATACTTTAAAAAGCACTTTAGCTCTACTTGTAAAATAAATGAAAGCTGAAGTGTTGCAACAAGCTTAGAAAGTACTAGTGTTTTTTTAAGGCACTGTTATTATGTAGATAAGAAATGGAAAAATATGTTGTTTACTATAAGCTCTACTTCAAGGACACTTTTTTTAGCCATGTCTTACTATCTAATTAATAGTCACATTGAAGTTGCTGTGGGGAATCAAGGGCGAGTTACAAGGCAAGCAGCTGTAACACACATCAGTGCAACTGGAAGCCAAAAGAATTTTTTTCATATCTCAGAAGCAATGATTTTTCTTTTATCAAGATTGGCAGCAAACCTTTGTATTTCTTATTCAGTAGTACTAGAAGATACAAGATCAACACCAGAATAACCAGATGAAGCAAAAAAAAATCTGACAATGGAAAATCTGGTTCACTGTTTGTTTGGGATATTTTAAAATAGCCAGTAAGACAGCTTCTATGACCTTAAATGCATTTTCAGCATTAGTTCACACAGATATAAAGTCTCAAGAATCAGTATGCAGCACTGTGGGGCAAGAAAAATACTACTGAAAAATTGCTATTTAGAAGTTTCAACAGGAAAATATTTCTCCATTGTAAATTTTCTACACTAGTAAGTAATTTATAGGAATATTGTAGTAAGATTTACACAATTTGACTTACATGCACGTGGAAGTTTCATAAAGGAGCACTACTGAATGCTATGTAAAAAACAATTCCATTATAAAAATTCATCTGAACATGACAAAAGGAATGTTCCTGGAAGAAATCCATTACAGCGCAGACAACTCACCTGCTTGCAAAATGTATGATGAGCTAAGGCAAGATTTAGAATAACACTGTTTGTTTCCTTCCTGTGAAAAAGAAGTATGGCCTTTCAAGGACTTTACTAAAAGAGAGTGAAGCAGATCACTAACAGTCTGGTAAAATTAATTATTTAACAAGCTTATGATGCAGGAGCTCTCTGTCCAAGGAGACATAATCGATAGGGGCTAATTTACAAGCAGATCACAAGGCAGGCTGTTGGGCATCTTAGACAGCATTTCAAGACAAGACAAAGAGTATCAATGAGCGCATGTGTCTAACTGGCACCTGGCAGAGGTCATGCCTGTGGATTTACTGGTGTGCCACATCCCAGGTACCAGAGCCAAGCACGCACGTCACAGCACCTGGCCCAGGGCAAAGGCCTCCTCCCTCCTGTCCCAGTAACACACAAACTATCCAGAGGAGGCTTTTGTGCCTGGGATGAGAACCACAAGATCACAGAATCATAGAATGGTTAGAGTTGAAAGGGACCTTAAAGATCATCGAGTTCCAACCCCCTGCCATGGGCAGGGACACCTCCCACTAGAGCAGGTTGCTCAAAGTCCCATCCAGCCTGGCCTTGAACACTTTCAGGGATGGGCCATCCATCACAAAACCCATCACAAGCACCTTGGTCCTGCAGAGTCTGCAAGCACCATTAAGACTGCTTGCTGGGCTTTGCTCCACGAGGGTGGCTGTCCTTCCTGCTAGCCAAGACAAGCACTCATCCTCGATACCGAAAGAGGGCAAGGATGAAGTAGGTACTGTGACTCTGTTGGAGGAGACAACTTCCTTGCTGATGTTTGTGGTTCCCTTTATCTGTTTTCATCTTCTCATTGCTACTGCTGCTTATCAATACATACAACTTCCTTCTCCACATGGTATAGTAAACATAGATGCAATCAGCAACAGTTACTCAGTTTAGCTTGACATAAATAAATGTTGAAGGAGGTTCACTGCTGGGCCACATATATGTTGTAATATACATAATTTATAATATATATACAGCTAAATGGGAGAAAGAATAGAAAGACAAAATTAATAAGGAAAGCTGATCTAGTGAGACAGGCATGTTGATTCACTTTGATCTCATACTTTATGCTACTCTGAAGGTTTTGTGGGTCTTTTTGGCTGTTTCAACCACCAACTGTGTGTTTGCTGTGAGCGGGACATTCAGCACTTCTCCCTCTGGAGAAGTTTGAGCAAGACTCTGCTGAAGGATGCAATCCTCTTTTTCCCTACTCCCATCTCTGCAGCCCGACAGCTTCCAGCAGGACAGGTGGCTCATGCCATGCAAGCTTAAGCAAGGATTGAGAGTTTGAGGGATTGAGTCTCCTGAGTCATTCCAGATTTGCTGGGGCAACTCCAGCCACATTGAGAGATGAGAATTTGATCCTCTGTCCTTATAGAGATTAGCTTCATCAAGCAGTTATGCAATTCAGAAAAATGAAAGCTATGGATCCACATTCTTCTTCTCTTATTTTACTGTATTTAGACAGCCTGTCATAATGCTGTTGTATGTGATAAACAACTGAAATGTTCTAGTCCACCAAGGGCATTTTATACTGGGTGTGCATGGGCAACTGCTGCTTCCATATATGATGCACTGTTTTCAAACACTGTGACACCAGTGCAAAAAAAAAAGTCAACTTGCTGACAGAAACACACCAGCATTATAATTAAGTAATTAAAATGTTCTGTATTGCAAAAATCCCATCAATCTCAAAATTTAAGGCTGCTTTCACAGCTGTTTGCGCTTGATGAATTCCCATAATCTCTTGAATAGCCTTTCTCCACGTATTTTTGTATGATAGAGTTAAGGCATTAAGTTTCTATCCTCCAAATAATACCACCATTTTTCTTCAGTCTTTTCAACAGAGGATGATGTATGTGTGCTGCATATCACTAGCATCTTCCCAAGCTTTACAAAAGTATGCTACAAAATCCTAGAGTTATCTTGTCACAAATGTATTTTTCTTTCACTAATCTCTGTGAAAAAAAATGAAGGGCAAGAAACTCCACCAGAGTTCCCCTCTTTTCCCCCAAGGAAATCCAGGGGAACTCTGGTAGATTTTCCCCACTTTGCTTACAAGATGTGACACCCTCTCCACCTGAAAACTGTGAATCCTATGGCAACACAAAAAACAGAATACAGCCACAACACGTCCCTTCCTGCAGCCTAGCACTTTCATGCCAACTTGCATCAAGCAAGAGACTTAAATACTCAAGAAGATCTCCACAGAGGAGACCCAGAGGCCCCATGGAGAGAGGACAGTATTGAAAATAGGTAGCTGGCAGGTGGCATCAGGTATCTGGGACCTGGCAGCAGAGAGGGACAGGAGACTAGCATCTTTCTCCTCCCTTCTTTGCAGCCCTCCTTGTCCCTGTTGCGGCCCTGACCTCCTCGCTGGCATCCATGAGGACTTGTGTCAGAAACTGGATGTGAGAAGCTGACAGAAAACAGGATGGCTCAAAGTTCACTTGCCGCAAGATATTTACCACCTGTGTACATGATAGAATATGTTGGATGTAACACCTTCAGAACCAAGGAGGTTATGAACCCTCCCAAGATCAATCGGACCAGGACCTTACAATTTCTCTGCAGGAAGAGCCGGCTGTTCTTCTCCATGAACCCAGCACACAAAACCCACAGCCACACAGTTCTGGCTCCTTGCAGAAGTTCTGCCAGGAGTGAACTGATCATGATGAAGTGAGGACTTGAAACAAAATGGAAATGGAAACAATGAAGTTTTATGCACTGGAACAAGTTATTAATTGTAGTCCACCAATGTTGCAAGCATAGTAACTGCAGACAAGATAGACTTTATTACTAACCATCTGATCCAATGCCATACCCTGAATCTGAGGCTAATCATGAAAATATTTCTCTCACACCCACTCACTACAACAACAAATGCAGCCAAGTGTAATAAATTTTCTCTTTTTTGTTGATCTGCCTGTGTCTAGAGCTTGCTGCCTTTCAGTTACGATCATTCCAACAAGAACAGTGTAAATCCTTCTCTAGCTGCCACATTATCAGTAATTACTCGGCTTGAGAGTTATTTTGCCTGGGTCTACCACCCAGAAGCTATTATTAGATAAATAGAAACAGTGGAAAGAAGAAAAAAAGATCAATGCATTAAAAATTGAGCATAGCCAGGTCTTTTAAATAAACATATATACTTCAGCCTCCCACTGGCAATACACAATTTCTGGAAAGGTTTCATTTGAAAGTCTTAAAGTCTTAATGGAGGTGCAACGTGGCTCCTCTGCTCCACTGTCCTCCTGGGCCCTGTGTAGTTCACCCAGCAAACAGCGTCGTTGTGTCTGATTTTTCTGCCTGCATCTGGCTTGTTCTGACCAGGGTATATCCCATCCATGGGCGTCAGCACATGCTCAGGCCCAAGGCAATTCTATCATTCAATATTACGAAGCTTATGTCCACCAAACTCGCCGTGCTTTACTTAACAGTGCTCTCAAGTCTTTCTCCACAATGGTCCAACCACTAATAGCCTTCCTCTCCGAACACCAGTCCTCAGCTATCTTCATGGCCACCTCTCCTCTTGAGGAGAATGGTTTGCAGCTGTAACACTTCAATAATCTCAACCAAGGTCTCTGAAACCATTTGTCAGAGCTTTCCGCAGCCCAGCAAACATTCTCTGACCATTCCCCCCTTCCAGAGCTTTTGCCCATTAATTTAATGCTTACAGCAAACTTCTGCCCATCCATTTTTCACAATACAGGTGTTCAAATAACAAAAAAAAGGGATTGGTGAGACAATATACTACAGTGAGAAACTCTTGGGCGTATGAAATGTATTATGAAGGTTAATCATGCACCTGCTAGCACAAGCAGATATTCTATGGCACTAAACTGCCTTTACTAACACAAAATGCAGTTCTGGAATGCAGCAAATGCACCAAGGCACCACAAAATAACAATGTCATATCCATAAATACATATTTTCCATCCCAAATGAAAATATTCCTTCCCTCAAAGAAACAGATGTTACGGCAAAGCTATCTTCGCTTTTAGGACTGTTTCTGTTTGTCAATTTATTTTTTTAAGGTATACAATGACTTGATTTTGATCAGTCACTGCTTTATTGTGGAAGTGGAAATGGAAAGAAAAATGAAACCTTCCTGAGATGGTGAATCTTCATCACAAGAGGTGAAAGGAATATTTTGTGCTACTTTTGCAGCAGCAGTGACAAAAGTATGAAAGAAATAAAATGCAGTGGCAGCTCAATCACACAGCACCATTGAAAGCACAAATGTTATTGTTTAAAATATAACATTGCTCCGTAATCTACTTTGGGCTAAAGTGATACAGCAAGACACATATGTTTAAAACTCTTACTGTTCTCATTTTATTGTATTTTCTCTTTGAAATTCCTAAACACCACCATTCACGATTAAGTAGTAACACAGTGGTCAGGAAGCATGCCTGAATTGTTATGAAAACAATATTACTTTTCCATTTCTCACTTGCAATAAAGTGAGATGATACGCTAAGATCATCGGAATTTTCTCTTAAATTCAGTCTCTGGTAGCTGAAAATATCTGTCAAACACAGCAGTGCAGCACACAGCCAGCTCACATGGCATGAAATGTCAACTCTTTCTAGGTCAAGCAGATGCAAGACAGAGGGGTTTATCGCTGAAGTCTCAGAGGTGCCGTGTTGCCTGCCTGAGACTGCACACTGAGTACTCAGAGAAGTGTGAATACCATGGATTTTTAGCAGATATACTCTGACATTTGCTAGTGATGATCCACATTTCAGTATAGACCCTTTCATTCCTAAGCCAGTCACGAAAAAGAGTATCAAAATACCCACAGGACATGGTTCCGTGCTCCATGGTACCCATCCTGCACACTACTGGATAAGCCAGCAATAGAAATTTGATCCAGATCAGGCACAGGCACACAATTACATTTTTATTAAATAAGCCAAATCATTATGCTTTTATGCAGGCCAGAACAATACCTGACTCACCTTGTTGGCACAAGGTTAACCTCCAAATTTTGAAAGAGCAGAAGTCAAGATTGTTGAGTGCTTTGCTCCACGTGGCTACAGCATTTCTGATCTGATAACCAGGACCAAGAAGTTAGATGGATTTATGACAGACCTTGCATTTACTACAAAGAAAATAAATCTTGCAACAGTGACTAAGTTTAGAAAGAGAAAACTTGTTAACTAAGGAGTGGTCTTGCCTTCGGAAAAGTTACTGTCTATGTTTCCCATAACTCATCCAGACTGTATTTCATAAAAACCTTATGAGATTAAAACTGCTCAGTCAAAAAACAAACAGAAATTCAAATTTCAGAAATACACAGAATTAAGGAAATGAAGATTTAACCAACAACTGGGAGTAGGGAGGACCTGCCACGGCCATTCACCCTCCTCGTGTGCTCATTCAGGCATGTGGGAGGTGAAACAGTTTCCTCCACTTTTGCTAGAAAGCAAATTGTTCCAGTCTGATCTGATCTTTCAACAGAAGCCAAAGTGGGGCATAACACTCTTTAACACAATACTATTAATATATTACTCAGTCTCCAAATGGCATATTTTCAAGGAGGTTTCAGGTAGGAACTACCATTCACTGCAGCAGCCTAAGACAATTGCTAATGAGCTCTTCAGTCATCCTCCTTATACTGATGCTAACAGAGCTAAAAATAGCAATATGATTTCGGAGAAGGGTATTCTCCAATGTAAACAGTTTATAAATTGAGGGGTTTTCCACATTGGCTATGTATCTTCAGCACTGCCAGTTAAGTATGACACAAAGCAAATTGTCCATGAAACCAAGGGAGAACCTTTCCTATTTTCTCAGCCTTCTGGAAAAAAAGGACTGAAATTGTTCTATTTCCTGCCCCTGTTTAAAGTGTCATTGGACCGGACTCTAGATAACATCCGGGAATATAAAGTCCACTCTGAAAAAATGTGTATTTTCTAGAATGGAGCTGGAATTAGACTACAGTTACATGTTTCAGATACCCCACCTTTAAGTTAGAAGGTACATACTGCCAATTACTCAAAAATTACTCATTGAAATGCACAGAACAGATCTAGAGATTTTTAATTGTGCTATGATCAGTTCAAACTACAAATCCAAAGACTGTCTTCTACTAAGCACCCCGCCTCGCTGTAACTTCACTAAGTGCATGTATGCCTATTACTTACAACATGCAGTCAGAACAGCATGTGGTGAAACAGAAGAAGCATATGGTTTGCGGTTCCTGCCTATGCCTGATTTGAGAGCTGTGGATTTTATAAAAGCTAGTTGGCTCAGCTTAAATTATTGGTGCAAAACCAATCAGACATACTTGGGCACGTGCACATGCCCGCGTGGGCAGGGATCCTCCCCATGCACATGTGTGCATGCGTGTAGGAGATGCCAGCACGTGGTACATGTGTACGCTCTCTACCCTCACTGACGCTAAGGGAAAGATCCAAGGTAAAAGACAGCAGTCGCTGAACCATAGGGAAAAACAAGGCTGGGCAAAGGCAAAGATAATGAAGAAAAAAGAAGGGAAATTGGAATACAGAATAAAGGGAGGAAATGAAAAACTGACGGTACACATAGCAGAAGGATAAATCCGTGGCTAACGTACAGGACAAAGAGTCCTTGCCAAGCACCATGTGTAACCACAGTCACATCTTCCCTTATTATTTCAGTTAACATATCTGCCAAGTGAGGGAATTACTGAGCTAGCGCAGGTAGGAAATATCACATGAAGTCCTGGGAGTGACGCTGCTGATTTGCTGTTAGCACTAAATAAACTAGTGGTGTCCCAATCTTTTTGGCTCAAAAGCCAAATAAAGCCTGTTATTTTAAATAGATCAGAGCTCTAACAAACACCTGCTGACAAGAATTCTGCCCTATTTCACTCTGCACCCCAAAATCACCTGGCAGATTCTAGCTCTCCCCTACCTCTTCCAAGTCCCTGGGAAGGTAGCCACGGGGAATCAGAGATCATTGCTACTGGCTATCTCGAGATTGACCCTGGGTGACAGGGGCTGGTGAGGACAAGAGAAAGCAGTCCCCAGCCCATCCATTCTTAGTGGGAGCCACAATCAGCAGCTGTCCCCAGCGGCTCACCTTCAGCTTCTCCTTTCTGTCTTCCACCATGAATGACTCAGGGTGGTGAGGATGCAAAGCCACCACCTGCAAAAGGTTTTCCTGGGTAAGAATTGCTTGACTTGGCTCTTTTGACTATTTCCATAAAGAAGCATGTGTTTGTGAAGGCCAGAAGCTGTTTTCCCTCCCTTCTACCTGGTGCAGCATGAGAGCAGCCGAGCCTGGCAGGGGTAGAGCCAAAAAGTGATGACCACCCAGCCTTAAGCAAAGGAAGCCCCAGCCAACCCAAAAACACTTGCTCACTTTCACTGCATCCCCCAAAATAGCTGGTGCTCCAGAAACTGCTTCAGGCTTCTTCAGAGCAGCTGGCGGATCTGAAAGCTGTCTTTTACATTTCCACAGTATCTATGCTGACCTAGCCAGCTAATCTGTCTCCTAATTTGGTAGCAATCCTCTGGCTTCTCCTGCCGTGGGGTGCGTGTTTGCTTGCAGCCTGAGGAAACTGCTGTCAGGCAAGGATCTGCCTCAGCACAGCAAGGGGCAGCAGAGGAGGATTTCTAAGTCAAGGAAACCTGCGCCCCAGATGTCTCGGACCCCCACACGTTAAAAAAGTAAGCAAGCATGAAAAGAGAATGAGCAGTTTGGTACATCCCAGATCACAAACAAGACCCTTAATTTTTTTTTTAAAAAGCAGCAGTGATAGTTTTCATAGAATCACAGAACTGTCTAAGTTGGAAGAGACCTTTAAGACCATTAAGTCCCCCCCCATCAACCTAACACTGCCAAAACCACTACTAAACCATGTCCCTAAGCACCACGTCTACTTGTGTTTTAAATACCTTCAGGGATGGCCTCACAGTGTGACAAAACGTAGTTCTTTCTAATATCTTCAGGAGAGAAACCTCTTCCTCTGTCTCCTGAACCCACCCTCTTGGTTCAGGGAAGACCTGGATTCAGGTGGAGCTCCCTGTCTCTCAGGTACATGTGCCAGCCAGTGGGCTATGGGGCTAAGATCTCAGCTGGCCAACTAAAAGGCTGTAACAGGAAACACCCCAAATTTGCAGCCAGGTTGGACAGCACCATATCAGGTACACCAGGAATGTGAACCTGGCTCCCTCACCCCCGGGTGAAGGGGAGGGAGAGGTTCTTTGCTGATTCATGGGGGTATTTTTGCTTTCATATCTGTATTTGCTAGCAGGAATCCTACTTTAGACCCAAGCAAGAATTTTTATTTACCAAAATACACACTACAACAAGTTTCTGCTTGGATAAATTGGAATTTTCTGATACAAAATATATTTGTTAGAAATTGCAATCACCTCTACAAAAGCTTCTCCTTTTTTACTCACAGTCGCAGCACATGCTCTGCAAGTGTGCAACAGCTTCAGAGTGAGTTAAGTTTTAGTGTGCTTCTCCTACAAGAAGCACACCCAAACACAAAGGCAGAAGGGAATTCTCGCTATATTACAGCTGCAAGGATTCTCTACACAAGTATTGAGAAATAACTGCAAAGAATCTTGTTTCCCCATGGGATGGAAACATATAAAGTCCACATAATTCAAGGTGAGCCAAAGAGAAAAGGCATTCAGGCAGCACAAAAAATTCCAGCTGCATACTGACTGCAATAGCAATCAAGATAACTGTGCAAAGAGCGGTGCCAGGCATCCAGATGCTGCTGCTGGCATCAGAATATCTTCCACAGTCTGATAGCAGCTGGTTCCAGGTACTGCAGCCAAAGCCTGAATGTAAAGAAGAGACGTGAAGAGAAGAAAGAAAGGATAGAGAAGTGAGAGCTCACCACCCAACCGGCATCCTTCTTTCTACATAGGCATATGCATGTCAGTTACTAACCATTGATGTCCATCTGGATATTGAACACTTTTATATAAAAAACTCAAGTTTTTTATAAAAATAAAATAAATAAAATAGATGCACTACTGTACCAGGGCCTACCACCTTGAGATGAACAGGACCAGCACCAGGAAAAAGGTCACTGCTCATACAGGCAGGGCCATTGCAGGCAATTCGCTAGGACACCTGGATGAAAAAGGAGGGTTATCTGAATAAGAAGCGTGGAGCCTATGTCTTTCTTTATTTCTGCATAGTGTCCTCTGTTAAAACATTCCCATCTTCATTGATCACTGGAGCAGTCAGGACTACCCAAATATTCTGTGTATCTGCACCTAGTGCCTTAGCTGCCCACCACTGCCCACCTGCTGCTGCTGCTGACACCCTCCTTCAGCCTCACAGCACGAGGTGGGGGCACTGCACCAAAAAGGTGTCTCAAACTGAATGGCTGTTATGCATCAAGAAAACTAATTGTTCCCATTATTAACTGTCCCCAACGATTGCGCTCCAGGGACTTTAGGTGAGTTTGTGGCCCAGAAAACAAAAGGTGTATATGCCATCTGTCTCCAGTCCAGGCTAGTTGAGACTGATATGAACAGGTCACCAAGAGGTAAATGCGGAAGTTTTCCCCTCTGCTCCGCTCTGATGAGACCCCACTTGGAGTACTGCATCTAGCTCTGGGGTCCCCAGTGCAACAAGGACATGGACCTGCTGGAGCGGGTCCAGAAGAGCGCCACAAAAGCAATCAGAGGGTTGGAGCACCTCTCCTTTGAGGAAAGGCTGAGAGAGTTGGGGTTGTTCAGCCTGGAGAAGAGAAGGCTCTGGGGAGACCTTATAGTAGCCTTCCAGTACTTAAAAGGGGCTTCTAAGAAAGATGGAGAGAGACGTTTTAACAGAGCCCATAGTGACAGGACAAGAGGTAACAGTTTCAAACTAAAATAAGGTAGATTTAGGTTGGATATAAGGAGGTGTCCCTGCCCACGGCAAGGGGGTTGGAACTTGATGATCTTTAAGGTCTCTTCCAACTCTAACCATTCTATGATTCTATGATTAATTTTTCTTATAATGAGAATGGTGAGACACTAGAATGGGTTGCCCAGAGCAGTTGTGGATGCTCCATCATTAAAATGTTCAAGGTCAGACTGGATGGGGATTTAAGCAACCTGATCAAGTGATGTCCCTACCCACAGCAGGGGTGTTAGACTAGATGGTCTCTGAAGGTCTCTTCCAACCCAAACCACTGTGAGACTGCAATTCCAAACAGTAAGTGGGGTTGGAAAAGAAAGGTAGGGACTGCCAGAGGATCTGAGTTAGCTGTCTGCTCTTGGACAGATTTCAAGTAGCCAGAGTTCAGTTGTTGTTGTGACATGCGGTAGAAAAAATTATTTTGGTTTACAAGCAGATGGTGGCAATTAGCTATGACACTATATTCAAGTTATGCTCTATAGAATTAAGATGGATTATCACCAGGAGGCAGAAAACACTATCTGAGATGAAAAGGGTACAGAAGGAAAATTTCAAGAACAGATAGTGCTGGAGCACATCTTAGCTGGGGTATCTCATTCCCAAACCTTCACAAACAGCATCAGTAAAGCCAGTTATGGTGAGAGAGGTAAGCTTGTTCTTGATATGGGATGTGGACTGTATTATCAACACGATGGATGTTCTTCTTTCTTAAATTCAGAAGTGAATGCAATATGTTGTTCCTGGTAAGGTCCTTAGTGTTCCAATGAAAAAAAAAAAAAAAAAGAAAAAGAAAAAGAATACAGCCATTGTTATTTTTCAGTAGCTCTACTTCAATAACATCTCTATTAATATCTCCATTAGAATTAAGATCCTGATATCATAGAATCATAGAATTGTTTTCACTGGAAGAGACCTTTAAGATCATCAACTCCAACTGTTAACCTAGCACTGCCAAGTTACCACTAAATCGTGTCCCTCAGCTCCAGATCTACACATCTTTTAAATACCTCCAGGGATGGTGACTCAATCCCTTCCCTGGGCAGCCTATTCCAAAGCTTAACAACCCATTCAGTGAAGAAATTTTTCCTATTATTCAATATGAATCTCCCCGGCACAACTTGAGGCCATTTCCTCTCGTCCTATCACCTGTTCTTGGATGAAGAGCCCAACCTCCACCATGTAAAAACCTCCTTTCAGGTAGCTGTAGAAAGCGATTAGGTCTCCCCTCAGCCTCATTTTCTCCAGACTAAACAAACCCCATTCCCTCAGCCGTTCCTCGTAACACTTGCGCTCTAGACCCCTCATCAGCTTTATCACCCTTCTCTGGACACACTCCAGCACCTCAGTGACTTTCTTGTAGTGAGGCGCCCAAAACTGAAGACAGTACTTGAGGAGCAGCCTCACCAGTACAGGAGAACAATCACTTCCCTCGTCCTTGCTGGTCACACCACTTTTAATACAAGGCAGGATGCTACTGGCCTTCTTGTCTACCTGGCACACTGGTGGCTCATACTCAGCTGGGTGTCAATCCTCTTCCTTCACACAGCCATAAGAGACCAAAGGTCTAGCCTGGCTCAGTATCAGGTCACCAGTACCTGGAGACACCTGGAAAGGAGCAGAATAATACAGCAAGCACAGCTTTATGGCATGCTCCTCTACACCACAGGCCCAGAGAAGGAGCTTCAGCAGCTACCTCCACATCAGATGGACAGGTATGCAGAGCAGAGGACCTGGCTCTATATACCAATTCTGGTGGAGGGTATTTGGAATAGATCAGACCAAATGTACACTTCCACATTAAGCACATTAGGTGTTTCTGAATGCACCTTTTTTTCGAGTTTCACCTAAAACGAGTCCTTGCGAGCCCTATAATTCCTAAAAATCTATTTGCATTTTGATAGCCACTGAACTGTTTGTAGAAAATTATCTGCTATAAACTCAAGATCTTATTCCTAAAGTGCAACAGATTACCAAAACCTACTATCAGTGGTGAAAAAGCAGACATTAGCAATCGGAACTGTGCCCAGTCAAATACATCTCATTCCCAAAACCACTCCATCTGATTTTCTCTCAACATTCCAGATCACCAGTGAGCTTCAAATGACCTGCTTATTTTAAGTAAGTGTCTCAGAGGAAGAAGTTATTTTCCTCCACTTCACAGAATAAAAATGTTATGGTTGGAGGTGCTGGACAAACCAGACTTGGTGTGGTAAAATGGGCAAAGAGTTAACTGCTCTCCTACTACCAAGTTCATCACGTAATTATGTCTGACTGCAGGCATCTCTGCAGGACTAAAGGTGGTCGCTTACGCCAACAGAGAAGTTTTCCAAGGTCTACCTGCATCAAGCTAAATAATCTAGTATTGGAAAGAGTAGAGGCAACATGCATCACTTGTTCACAGCTCCTAGAGGACCTTGGAGCAAAGAGACAACATATGCCAGTGATCCAGGTTGAATGACACAAAAGAAAGCTGACAAAAATCACGTGTGCTGGCTCACCAGACCTTTGTGACTCTTTGCATCTTGCCTGTGTGCTTTAAGTTCTTGACCAAATTGTACCCTTTATAATATGTTATAAATGAACCCTGAGCTAGATATTTTGTTCTGCCAAAAATACATAAGCACTTTGATTCCTCTTGTGCCTGCTCAGCAAAAAACCCTCTGCCACTAGAGATGCAATGACAGTATGCCTAGTCAGGTTGCACTAAGGGTGCTAGGACAAAGGTGGGGAACGAACAGACAGGTGAGAAAGGAGTCAGAAAGCCCTGACTTTGGGATAGTCTTAGTTAGAGCACCTCCCACCCTCAGGCCCAAAGAATCTGGAGTTGGTGGCTTCACAACAGACAAACCATACTGGAGATGGAGATGCAGTCCTCAAAGGAGTTGGCTAGCAATCCCATCTAGTCAAGCATCTCCCAGAGCCTGCCTTGGTTTGGTAAGACCTCATCACAACTGAACTTCTCTGAAACACACCAACTTGTTCAATCGGTTTTATTGTTCTAATAAACTAACATTTATATTTTTAATTCATTCTAGTCACAAGAAGAATTAAAATTCTTAAAAAAATTCCTCTGCCAGTGATTTATGTGGCTTATGCACAATACAGAAGTTTCTTACAATAGCCTCTCTCTCATTTATCATGTCTTGAATAACTCATTTGTGGCCTTTGCCCAGAAATAACAAAGCTATCCCTGAGCTAATGCTGATAAAGCTTTTCTTTATATCATCCTGGATTTTCTTCTCTATTTGATATTATATACACAGGACAGAAACATGGACAGATACATTAAAATGTACTACATTAAGGAATTACAAGGAAACAGGAAATGGGTTTTCTGCAACTTTAAATAATGGAAACAAAATGTAGTTGCATAAAAGCAAAGCTCAGAGCAGAAAGACAGTCAATTCAGCATGAAATTAAACGAATATGCAAGGAATGAGGTCTACAAGAAGGTCCAGATTTCATCCAAGGATTCGAGTTCAAAGGGGAGGCAAGGTGACAGGGCAGGGCTCATAAACTTTCTCACACTCATTGGGAGTAGGAACTGGTTGTCAGAAGAGGGAATAGAAAGCATCCAGCAATATCCTACAGAACGATACGGGGTTTGATAGCAGCTTGCTGAAGCAAGGCAAAGGCATTTAGGGATTGCGAGAGATTAATACCTCTTCCTCTGATCTGCAGGCTGCAGTGTTGTGTGAGGACCACATCTGTCATAAACTGATACGTATTTTTCTTCCGCTCTCTCACCTTTGATTTGGGATCCAAAAAGATGTAAAGACTAAAAATGGGAAAACATCAATCTGCTCTATTTTCCTTTTCAGTAAGTCCACCCTGGAAGATTAACTGCAGCCTAGTTTCAATATAGATATCAAAGGGTTGTGCAGAAAGGTCTGGGGGGAATAACTGGGAAAGAAGTAATCCAATAAGTGGATTCAAATATTGGACCCAGCTCACAAAACTAATGCCCAAGCGAAAAAAAATAAGGAGCAAAGTGAGCAAAGCAAGGGCAATAAGGAAAGCCAACATCATATATTGCTTGAATATTCCAGGCACAGCACCAGTTATTTGTGAGCATACGTTGTTTTGATTAGATGCCCAACTACGATGTAAAAACAATAACAGTAACTTTAATGAGAACTTAGTGCACTGTACCATAAATGCCAAACAAAGGTACAATATTCTACATATATTTTTCTATTATTTTGTTAGGAATAGTTATTTTAAATTTGAATCAGCCAAAACAAACAGCTGCCCTGAATCTCTTCCAGTACATGAGCAATCTTATTCTAATATTTACCAGATTGCGGGTTTGCCTTTTCAGAAAACGGGGGGAAAAATAGTCCTATTTTCCAATATAAGAAGTCACATGCAAAACACCAAGTGTCACCTTTTGCTGCATCATCTCCTATGCCATATAGGTAAATTCCTCTCCCAATGGAAACATCTGTAACCCATTTTGAGGTTGAGACCAGCCTGACATTTCCATCAGACAGCAATGGCACTCATCCCAGCACAGGCAGGTGATTTTTTTCAGTCTGCAGCATTTCACAATGGCACTGTTCCCCACCAGTGTTTATTTGCCAGCTGCTAGCGATAGCATTTCAGTTTGAACAAAAGAAATCAGAATTAAGATATTACCTGATCCTGTATATTTTTAGAACTAGGTCAATAGCTGTTTTATTTTAGAAGCCAAAGAAGGCTGTGCAAGATGAACCTGGCCAATCTGCACAAAATGTATTAATAATTTTTTTTGTGCCTAGTGGCTTACATGCCTAGCCCTGCTTTACCATTTTAGTACTGAAATGCATTATGCTGAAGCAGATAACCTTATGAGATTTTGAACTTCACTACTAACTCTGTCTAGTTAATTCTCTGTATCAGAAATGTAAATTCTATGTGTGCTTACAGGTGTGCATGTAATGCATTTTAGCATTTATGTGTTTCTGACCCAATTCTGCTTTTGCAGGTTACTTCTGTCAGAAAAAGAAAACATAATGGAGTCAAGCATTTGTCTGACAAAGCCCAACTCTCTTACAAAAGCATGCAATGTCCTTTTCCTTTCTACACAATATAATCAAAGCCCGATTCTGCCAACACTTAGCCTGAAGAACCCCTCAGCCGCTGATATTGTTCCTAACATTTGTTCTGATTTTGTTCTTGGTTTCCTAATCCTTTTCCCTTGACCACTCATGTTTTCAACAAACTGTCTTGTCATCTGAGGAACGGTTATCAGATGACAGGGGATGCTCCTTCTACCTCCAAGTTAAACCTCTGTACAAGCTAAAGGACAGGATTTTGGGGAGCAGAGGCTCTTGAGCTTTCAGCTGTTTTCATAATGCACTTCTTACTTTTACTACAAATAAAATAATTCAAACATTTAGTAAGGTTTCATCCAGCCCACAGTAACGTGTTTTCTGCTCAGTATGAAAAATAGGAAGCTAAGGGGAAAAAAAGCAATCAAATTTTCAAACAGCTTATGTACATAACATCTGGAACTGACATATCTAACAAGAATTCGTGTAAGTGTTCATTTGCTTTTAATACATTTAATTTCATACTTTAAAAAAAAAATAAAAAATCACAAGTTGTTTTATTTCAGCCACAAGATGCTGGGCTAGATACAGGAACAGTTGGCCTCTCGGAGGTCAGCCTGGATCATCATGTTCTGTTCTTGCCCTAAGGTCTAATACGTTGTTCTGGAATAAAGCAGAAACTAATCTGAAGAACACGCAGGGAAAGTTTCTTTCTGTATCTGCATTTGACAAA
>VXBW01005693.1:1316492-1357666 GCA_013400375.1 Thinocorus orbignyianus
AAAAGAGAGAAAAGCTAAAGCAGGAATATATACTGTTGACTATTGTTGGTCTATTGCGAAACACACATTTTAGTCTTCAAAAGTCTCACTGCAAAAAGATCCCAGATAGGACGGGAAATGGCGTAACTCTTCTAACTTGTAAAGCAGATTATTTAAGGATTTGACATCTCCTCTGTGATTTTTCTATCTTATGTTCACACGCGTTATTGCCCTTTTGTAAAAATAACTTTATTTATTTTTAAAATATAAACTCCGTATGATGAACAAAAATAACAGTGCCTCAGCTGGATTTCCTGTCACCCCAACTTCAATGCTGAAAGATGTGAAGAAGCAAAACCTCAACACTAGATGTGTGCTCAGATTTACTAAACACAGTGAGAGAAGGGTGGCAATGGAGATTACATTTCATCAAACTGCTCTCACCTAATATAAATACAAACAATTTCCCTGGCATCCACCACACAATAATCACTACAAGTTTTCTCCATCATGCATTCAGGCAACCAAAAAAATCTCAATTTTAAATCCACTCTGAATTTTAGAAAGTCAAAAGTGCTTTCCAGGTGATACAGATACCAAGTTTGTAGTCCAGTGGGGACACTCTCTGGCACTTGGATAGCCCTTCATATGCAACCTTCCTCTTCATGATCTGCAAATGGTACCCTGGAAAACAGTGGAGCAGGAAAACAGACCTCTTCTGCTTTATTATACACACCATGAAATGGCAGTGAAGAATAGCCATTCAAGAGTTATTAGAAAATGGTAACAGAGACTCAACTACGCAAAAATTAAACAAACTACAAAAACTTTGGTTCTCTGTTGTGTTAGCCATAAAATAAATTAAACTCCTTGTTTTACATCAACTGGTTCTGCAATGATGACACAAAAAAAACCTGAGGGGAGCACAAACTTCCTTTGATAGCAAAGGTCAGCAGATACTTTTGGGAACAGACGCACCAGGAATAAGGTAAAGAGATGCTACTGTCATTTTTGGAACTACTTCAGGCAAATAATCACATAGCCCAAGTTTCAGCAGTTTATAGTAAATAATTGAATTTTTTAAGTCTGGAAATGTGGTGCTACTATACAAATCCACTATCACACACAAATAAGAACAGTTAAGGAGGAATATTAACCTGTAAGCATCACATTTCTTGGGCTACATGATTATTTGCCTGAAGCGCTATGAAAGAGCCTTAGGCATCTTTGATTCCAAATGAAGTTACTGCACCTCAGAAAAGAAAAAGGTAAAAAAGAAAAAAAAGAGTAAGACTTCTGGCATAATATTCTGCTGGGAAGCTGGCAAAATTCAAAGCCTTGTCAGAATGCAGTGAGCATCCTGTAACACCTCAGTATATTTGGGGCTCTTTTAGAAGACTAATTAAGTAGGAAGTTAAGACAGAAAATTTCCAGGGACACTATCTGTAGACATTCAGCCTGAGGGTAGGGGAATTGTCTTTGAAAGCTGGTAACATGCTCCCTAGGCCATTGATTTTCCTGATTATTTTGGACTAAGCATGTGCCAGTAACAGGCACAAAGCTGCTTCCAGCTATTACGAGGAGGAATGTGTTTAAATAGAAAGTCAGCAGGGATCCAGAAGCCATTTTCTTGACTCCCTTATTGGCTATTTGGTAGGAAAGCCACAAAACAAAACTAGTGCTGGGCCGTAACACAAAAAGTTTCTTAACATCAACTATAAATGTTTACACACACACACTGATGGTTTATTCAGAAATGTGGCTTATTCAGAAATGTGGTGAACCTCCAGTAGATAAATTAATTGCTGCAGGAAATTAGATTAACTATTTACACAAGTGTTCTTCAGATTGTCACTTTCCATCTTTCCTTTGCTGCCTGTTGAGGTTGCAAGTGCTTGGGGCAGGCAGATCAAAATAAATCTGGTCTGGAAGGATGTGAAGCAAAGCACTGAACAGGCTTCAGCTCATCTGTCTCATTCTGTGTTATGAAGTCTCAGGAAACAATAGCCCATCACACTTGACAGCTAATTCATAAACACACACACACACACACACACACATATATATATAATGTATGTCTGTCTATTAGATAGCAGAAGCAACACACTTTAGAGTTTAAAAATATTTCCATTACAGTTTTCATATTTTGTTTCCTCTACTGAAGTATCTACATTATTTGGAAACCAAGACCATTTACAAACAAAACCCCCAGTTGTTGCACTTGGAAAGCCATCTCTAAAACACCATAATGTTAGCGTGAGCACAATTCCACAGAGAACGTTTTTCACCTCTCCTAGTGTTTAGCTTTAAAAGCTTTCGTAAGAAACAAGTTGAGGGGTTTTTTTACAGTAACAACTAGTGTACTCTTTAAAACTTTATTTATTTATACCACATATTTGTGTACATTAAGTGGCAACATTTGTTAGCTGTCTTGGTGCTGCTTTGTTTTGATCCCATTCCCTGTAACACTAGGAGATCCTTGCTGGCCAGGTTAGAGCTACTGACGCTGAGAGGTGGAGCTGGACTTCATGGTGCAGTCACTTTCTGCAGAGCCCTGATAACTGGGCATTTCAATACTAGATTGGATTTCACAGAAAGGGTTAACCAAGTGCTTCACTCCAAGTGCAAAAAAGTAGACAGTACAGCAAGAGAGACAGGTCATGCAAGGACTATTTGTCCATCTAAGCTGAATATTCTAGGCAGTACTGTTACAGGCACTCAGGAGATGAACATTTGTTTCACTTCCACTATTTATGGCACACTACAATACAGTAATGATTTCTAAAAAAGGGGGGAAAATGCTCTGGAAGCGTTACTGCCTGTAAGACACCTGTTAGGGTTTTGACAATCTCAAACAAAACAACATTACTTACACAACACATACTCTGCCATTATGGCCTAAAGGCTTGAAACAGAATAGTCCAACATTGAGTCACTACTCCTGAGTTGCAAAACCACAAAGGAACGATGTTGTTTATCTTAAGCGAATGTCAATAAAAGCCTTCCACAAAACTAGGCTGTCAAGTGTTTTCCATAAGTCATACTGCTCAGGGAAGATTTGTATTAATCTCTGCAGTCAAATTGCCAGCGAGGAGAAAAGCCATCCTGCAGTGGGGACCAGCAAAACGAAGGTCCTCTACTGCCCCAAGGGCTGGTCCAAGTACTCAGCACAGTGCTCCTCCAACTGGGAATCCTGAAAGCACATGCGAGGGATGGCCAGGTAGGTCTCCCAGGAGCCATCTCAGGTTGAGCCACAACAGCATCAGCCACGTTATCTATGTGATGACAATAGCCTGGCCCCTCACTGCTGAAAGGAAGGTAAGGGGACAATTCATCGGGCTGCCTTTTCTGCCCCCTTTACCTATAAAGTTATGCTTCATTCCTAAAATCTAGCCTTAATGTAGAGAGTAGACAGTTGTAAATATAAATTACACCTCTGAATGCTTTACCCTTCTATTTATGTCTTCAGTATCTACTTCTTTAATATTTCCTCTGCCATGCATACAACACCAATAGTGTGAAATGCCTTCTCCCAGGACATATCAGGTCTATAAACACATACAACTCCCTTGGGAATGGGGGTGTGCTTGCTTTCTAGTATTATGAGTTTTTCTCTCACAGTCCTATTAATTCACAAGTTACCAGGCTCTAAGTCTGCCATTATTCCAATATTGTACATTGGCTGTTCTGACCCCAAGCTACTGCATCCTCATCGGCCTTGTAAGAGAATAAAACTCCACATTTGGGAGAAGAATACATTTCTATGGACAAAGGGTAAGCAGAATGTTTCAGCCAGCAAATACAACATCAAGAAAAAGATAATCTGACAAAGTTGTCTTTTACCTTTAATTGCAAACTCTACAGTATTCTCACTAAACACTTTTGTGTGCTCGGCCAAAGAACTCAGAATCAAGGAAAATAATAATTTAACACAATTTGTAAGACTGTCTTCATGAACTGATAATGTCTCTGGTTTGAAAGGATGCTCTTTTTTAAGTGTATGAAGAATGAATAGATTTTTTTTTATAAATGATTGTAGCAAAATTAAATTACATTTAAATAAACACAACATATAGGAGCCTTTCTACGTTTGAATAAATTAAAAACAATTCAAATGTTCACAAAAACTTCAAATTACTGAAAAGAGACTTACTCCAGGTCAAATTATTCCTCCACGATTATAGTGACTTTTACTTAACATAATTACTCCAAAATTCAGCAGCTCCTGTCCCTCATTGTGTGAAAAGCCAAGACTGGAAAAGACGTTGCAAAAGGGCAGTTAACACACTGCAACTTCATGAAACTTGGAAGAACACTGTTTCCTGCAATGCTTTACAGTTCCAAACATATGTTTTTGTTGTGATATTATACTTCCTCATGCCTTTTTTAACCCTAAATTACTACAGTTATTTAGCCATATAAATAGAAGGATGGGAAAAAATGTCAAAAAATGCAGAAGCAAGTTTTGCACGCCTCTCCCACGAAGCCCCGGGCCATCGAGCTGGAATGGCCTTAGAGAACTTTATGCCAGCATAAAAACTTAAAGCTGTTTAACCCAGTTTTACGTAAGGGTAAGGTGACTGAAAATCACGTAGTCACAACCAGTTCCAAGCAAAGCCTCTTGTCCCTCTTCCCATGAGGGTGAGAACACCAAATCAGCCCCTAAATAGCTGGTATCACACAAATCATTCCTCTTTAGGGGAGACAGGAGGCCTCAAGAGCAGACATCGAAGACACCGAGCTGAGAAAGAACAGATCTGAGCCATGAGTTGGGAGCTTTTCTGTAGTACTATGCCAAATATGACATCATGCTTGAACTACAAACAAAAGCTAATAATAGTTTCTGATCTTAATTTACAAAACAGAGTTTTTACACATTTTTGGAGTCTTACCAGATTTCAAGGATCCATGGAGCCTAATCATTGCCCAGGAGAACATTCATATTCCTCTCCAGGCACCACCAGAACCGATTAAGCAATTATCACTGCCTGAAACACTTAATTGCTTTTCAGCTGGTGAAGCATCTCACAAACATTCAAAAGGTTCTAAGTATTGATTGCCAACTGCCCAGGCTCGTTTCTCAGAAGGAAAAAAAATTACCAATATTTGGCCTTTAAAAAAGGTCAAGTTCCTGCTTCTTCATTTCGATCCTTAAAAAAAATAAAATCCTTATACATAAATAAATGTATCCTTCCAGAATTTTAAAAAAATGCTGTCAACACAGAAGTCACTGAGAAACCTCCTTACATTTTAAAAGAAAGACTGAACTGGCTAGATAGCCCCACCAAGGTCATCACAGCTTTCACCTCAACCTCAGCTGAGGCTCATATAAGAGATTTCCCAAAGACAGAAGCTGTTGAGGAAAAGTCAACCAAGCAAACAGTGAAGCTGTGAGACCAATTCTCCTTTCTATAATAGTGATTCTTCTGGCATCAATACATTACTTCCAGCCAGCACCTACAGCAGGAGCCAGCAGGTTGAACCAACTACTTGAACTATTTTACTCCCATTACTTTACTGGAGCAAGACCATGCACGTCAGCAGCTATCACGACTCAAGCAACCTTCAGTATTTATGACCACGGGCTTACACATTTCATCCGCAGAAAGTATCTAGGTAGGTTAAATCTGAGGACTACCATTGATGTCAGTGCAGCAGGTGGTTGGCACTTCAAATACCTGCAAGCACTCCCACCATTATGAAATGAAAATGGTTCTCATTTCAAGACTGGCTCGCTGTTCCAGGCTAAATGTTGATGTTTGATGTACAGACAGTTTAATGGCCCACAACTCAGGGCAATCTTACCAAGCATTAGCCAGTACACTTTTCTGGTGATATTATTCTGTGAGGGTGGTGAGGCACTGGAACAGGTTGCCCAGAGAAGCTGTGGATGCCCCATCCCTGGAATTGTTCAAGGCCAAGCTGGATGGGGCTTTGAGCAACCTGCTCTAGTGGGAAGGGCAGTTGGAACTCAACGATCTTTGAGGTCCATTCCAACTCTAACCATTCTATGATTCTGTGATTCTGTTCCTGTGATTCTGTTCCTGTGATTCTGGCCCAGAGCTGTTTCATCCCCCAGGAAAACCAACCAGTGCAGTGAACTGGAAAGATCACCTTGGATCAACTAATTTAATTCCATTTTGGTCAGAAGGCCTTTCTAATTTCACCCTAAATGCAAAAATAGTCACAATTTTTAATATCTGAAGGTCAGTCTCCCTTTCGTCCTTTCTTTCAGTTTTGGTCACAGATTCAGTCTAGGGGCATATGCTTTAATTTGAACCAAGTGTTGAACACTTCAAGTTCTATAAGCGGATCCTAAACTCAGAATTTCTAATAAGCTTACTTCCTTTTCTTTGAGCTTCCCCTCATCAATATTTTCATTCCAGAAGAGACCACTTCCAGTGGAGCAAAATGAAAGAAACTCAGTAAGAAACCAGATTCCGGCAGGGTCCTAGGAAATGCTACCCTTCATCTATTAGATAGTAAAAGATCACAGTGTGCAGGCTCCTGTTTCCTTGTGTTTATAGATCCAGGGTAGCTTCTCTGGAAAGCGCAGAGGAAGTACAATCATTATAGGGGAAAAGAAGTCCATTATTCTTATTTCTCATGAAACTGAACTTTTAAGTCACTGTTAAGAGTACCAAAGCCTGCTGGGAGCAGCTTAATGCCTACTTAACTCACTGGCACATAGAAACGCTTATCAAGCCATGGTGGTGACATGGTGGGTGTGAGTGACTTTGGCCCAGTGATACCACATGCTGCCCCATGGCACACCACAGGGAACATAGAGCCAGGGACACAGAAGAAGGCGGAAGGAGCACGGTCCAACGATAGAGGGGGTTACTCAAAGCAGCTCTCTCTGGGAACCACCCAGAAGCCAGACCCCCATAATTCATCACTTAATTCTAGCTACTTTGCAGAGCAGGCTGCAGAAGAGCTAATTAACTTCTCAAGCGACCTAAAATGCTGAAGAGGGAAAGAAGAATTTCCTTTAAGTGTACCCTTAGTAATATGTTTTTGTGATTTTAACTTCTTTAGTGACTTCATTCCATTCCTGTAAATCTGTGTTTTGGGTAAACATGCTTTTATCATTAAATCTTCTCAGTGATAAAGCTGACTCAGAGTAATATGACACACACCAAGACCTCCTTCTTTCCAGGGTACCAAGTCATCTTTCCAGGCCTAACCCATCACTCTCTTTGTTTCCCACTGAATAGCTCAAAGCTTTCCTGAAAGCCTCCCAGCAGTCTGCCAGAGGGGCACAAAGGCTTTGGCTAGAGCTTTTCAAAAGCTATCTGCCTGTGCAGCCCAGCCTCTCTGAGCAGCATGAAGACAGTGGGAGAAAATCCCAGAACTCAAGCACCAAAAGAAATTGTGTTTATACTCAGCTTTCCAGGAAAAAAAAAAAAAAAAAGAAAAGCATTGTTACAACAAATATTCACCAGGTTCCCTATGGTAATGACCACACTGTACACATCTCACCCATGTACAAGTGGTTTGCTGCCAGTCCCACCAGTTTGGAGAGAAACAGAAGGGGAAGATCTTGGTTAAGACATGCAGCCTGAGCACAGAGCCTCTTCATTAGGGTGGCTGATGAAGGACTGATTATCAAGGAAGACACAAGGAAGCACATTTACCATTCCCCAAGCTACCACAGGACGAGATTATCCCCATGGGCTGCACGTACGTGTACAGTGCTGTGAGTGCAGCAGCAGGAGCTGGACCACGGGCAGAGAGGTCCATGTGGTTGAGGCACCAGCAACTGCAGTGGGGCTGCACCTCAGGGGCTTGCAGGCCCAGGTGCTACCAACCGGACAGCCTCGGATCCAGGGGCAGCTACAGGATAGTCTGAGAATATGTATGTGCATATATGTCTATATAGGTGTCTATACTGGACTTCCATCTTAAACCCTCGGAGAAAAACAGGTTCAGGCCATCTATGCCACTCACATTTGTGTGACTACTGTGCGCCCTCTGTGTTGATTCGTGTGTATAAATAACCACGTATGTACATACACACACACAGATATATATATCTGGTGTGCACACATGTGCCTACCAGGGATAGATGTTGGACCTGTGGACATGGAGCTGCAGAAGCCTCACTTCTACTTGGCTGTTAGATTCAGCATCCCCTCGCCCTGCACACTCTCTTGAAATGCTACCATATCTTCAGAATGTATTTTAAAAATCACTGATAGAGCTTAAAATGTAAAGTGTTGTTCAAAAGCATCAAGCAGTTCTTCTGAAGGCTGCATCCCCAGATAGCAGCCTTAATCATAAAATTCTTTTTGCAGCTCAGCATGATATCCCTGGATCCAGATGAGGAATTCTAGCAACTACAGGAGGCTTTAAATGTCTTTACACAGCAATTTGCAACATTAAAAGGCACTGGCTTACTTTATATTACTAAAAAGCTTACAGTCCCTTCTTTTAGCATCTCAGAAAGTGGTCAAAGAATCTAACTTCTTTCAATTTCAATGGAGTCCTGTAAAAAAACAGTTTCACCACCTTGATCGTGTGTATCTGAATGTTGTTAAAGAGTAACATAGATAAAACAAGGAATTGGACTAATTCCATTTTTTTTTTTTAAATTCTATATATAAGTAACTAGGAAGAGTTCAAGAGTCCATCCTTATCAAGAAAATACTACAAATAATACATTTGGGAAAACTGTTTCCTGCGCGCAGCTTTGGAGTACAATGAGGACATACTACATAGAAGAAAACACAGGGACAATTTATTCACTGGCTCAAAGGAATTGAAAAAGCCTAGGAAAAATCAAAACGAGGCATCAGTCCCTTCATCCTGAGAGTGAACTTCATTTAGAAATGAGGGGTTCACTGTTAAGTACTAGGTACTGCTTTTCATTGCAGTATAAAAATAGAAAGCCTCAAAATAGAAAAAAGAACAAATTCCCCCCCTGTTAGGTTCAGCTTGAAAAAAGCAGTAAGCTTTGGCTCTCAGTGTTTACCACAGATGACATAAACTATACCATGGGAGCTGGAGTCAGCTGAGAACATGGAAAGTTTTGAGATCGTGCTAATTTCTTGTGGGAATGGGGGTTCTTTGGTGTAGGTCAAGCTCCTGAGAAAGGGCTTGACACAAAGTTCACTAAAGCCTCTTTCAAGCTTCAGATAGCTTTACCTCAGATCCAGAGAACCACACAACATGGCTTTCATCTGTAGAGCAGGAACTCCAAGACCTGATAGAAGACAGCTGATGACAGCAATCTCCATCACAAATAAGATCCTGAAGGTACCAAAGGATATTCTGCTACTGGTAGAAAGGCCAAAGGGCACAGAAACGCAAAGATGAGACACCAGATCAGAGTTTTCATGTTCCTGCTGCTGAATTCTGGACTGGTCACTGTATTCAACACCAGCCACAAGTTTCCTCAAGGTCCACAAATTACAGCTGTTAGGTGAGAGATACAGACTAAATTGGAACGTCAAAAATATCATGGATTATTACAGGTAACGCTCAGTATAAAGCACTGTAAACAGGAACAGACATTTCCCATCTAAGGCTGTAGAATAGAGTGTAGATACCGAGTGGGTATTATGAAATAAATACCATAACTTAAAAATGCAACTTAAGGAAACAGAGTCAGCATAAAAACTGAGATTACCTGATTTCACATGACTGAAGATGCACAGCTGCAATCCAGGCTTACAGCCTGCCTTCTTGCTGTATCTGTGGACTCTGCTTCACAAAACACAACTGGAAACAAGGCTGTCTATTCTTCCTGAGACTACGCTTACAAAGACGCTTAGAAACCCTTTTTCCCCTAAACACAGACCCCTTTACAGCTAGTCAAGTCTTATCTGAAGGTAAGAGTGCTCTGATTATCCTCTATTAGAGCCCCTTATGGAAATGTGAGAAATACGCTTCACCCTCTGCCTAATGGCATGAATGTGCACCATGTGCCATCCAGCCCAGGAGAACATCCCTGAAGGTACAGATGGTCCTCCTTGGCGAAGCGATGGCCTGAGATGGGCACATGTTTCCCTTACAGAGGTGGAAAGGTACTTCCCAAGGGTGAATGAGCAAGGAAGAGGTTGTTACTGAGTTTAGTTTAGTTTGCACCCTACTTTGTAATTCTGTCGATTTGAATATAAACAGATTTTAATTTTACTTCAGTTTGAGTCAAGGAACAATTTAATTTGTGCTAAGAAACACATACATAGCATAAAGCAGTTACACTGTGTTTTAATAATAACTCCACTACCAAGGATAAAAAAACCCGTATGTTTCCTATGAAAATAATGGTGTATATTCCTGATGAGATTGGTTCCCAGTACAAATTTTCAGCAGTCTAGCTCAGAAGGTCGAAAATCAAAAGTAAGCTTTTCACCATTTATGGTTCGTGTTTTCTTGTTTACATTATACTCCACTTTTAGAGAGACAAGGCAAGTCAATTAGAGTTTCAGTCCTTCAACATCAGAGCTATGTTATTGTGCATGGGTTTCCAACACTAACAAAATTACTTGTATCCAAAATAAAACTGTTAAATGAAATTAGGAAAAATACTTCATGTTCATAGCAGCAACATTCATAGCATATTCACAACATATTCACAGCAGCTTAAATGCTGTTTTCCATTTCGAAAAATGAATTTGAAAGGCAAGCTGCATAATCCCACCTCTTTAAGAAAATTTGGATTTGCCATAATAAACAGCACAAATAAAGCATTAAATATAAATCACATCTATTGCAATTACCTGGTTATTTTTAATTTAAAAAATGCAAATTTAAATTACTTGAGGGCAAAATTATGTTGCTGATTGATTGTTAAAAAAACAGCGTGTATGGGTTTCATTGGGCCATATGAGCAGTGGCGTGATATGGAGGCACACTGGGGACACACATGCACATCCAGGACACTCCACAGGATGCTTTCATGTGCTCCATGACAGGAAAACGTTGAGCACTACTCTTTTAGTCTGTTCTAGATACATTCATTAATGCTAATCAGAAGCTCAACAGCAAGGGAGAAATAAACTGCATCTTCTTCCTAGAAAAGCTATGAAGAAAACTCCAAATGCTGTGTTCTCTCCACAGAAGAGGGAGCAATCCGTTCATGAGAAGTCCCCAAACGTGCCTCACGTCTTTATACGACAGGAAATCTAGTTAGATACAAATGCTGACACTTTGGTGTGCTCCATCCAAGATGTTTCAGGTCATGAGACAGACATCTCAGCTAAATACTACACTCATTTTCACAGGACAAACCGCAGCAATACTTTCAAACCACAGCTAATCCCATCCAAATGGGAATGTAATCTGTTTGAATAAATAAGAAGTAACAAGACGAGTGAAGCCAAAGAATAATGAGCGTTTCTCAGGGCTGTGTGTCACGGCTAGCTGACTATCTGAAATTGGGGTTGCATCATTTATGCTGGATATGCTGAAAAAGACAAACTGTGCCCTGTAAGGCAACACGGACAAATGTCTTGGGACAAAAGACACCACGGGCTAAACTGTGATTTTCTGCTTGCTGGAGAGTGCTCTTTGAAGTCACTGCGTATTAATTCCTTCTGTAATTGCCTTCACACAGGCGCACGCACTTGCATTAGGAATTGTCCATCTCCTTCTGCAGCAGCGAGCGTGAGCCACAGCCAGAGATGGAAGGGCACGGCACACCGTCTGACTGGAGCAGAGCTTCTTGAGCACCATGCCCTAACTTCTACGGATGTCCAAGTGTTGCTTTTCTTAATACTTTTGGCCCTAACCATTCAAAATGTTTCAAACAGCTGCAGCAGAGCCTGCAATTATATTACAGCTATTCTCACTGCAGAGTGATTTTATATCTCACGCAGAATTTACAGGTTTCGCAAAAGTGAACTGCGATAGTATGAGTTCCATCCCGAGCACAAAAGCTTCTCGCGGTGTAACTTAAATACAACATATCTGGTACACTTACTGAGAAGTAAAAGCACAGGGGCTATTAAACGCCTTCCCAGCGCTGAGGTATTTGGCTGCACTTTGCTCTGCAATGCCAGCTGTGCTTGACTGCAAAGGTTATGGCCCACGGCTCTCTGTCATCTCCCCGTCACTGGAGATTAACGCCTGCCCTGGACTGCTAGTGTGGCTGCTCCCAGGAGTATTCCGGCACCTTTCGGGCAGAAATAGCTGCGTTAAAAGAACACAGTACTCGATGTTAAACTGGCTGACCAAGACTTAACAAAACACGGGTCCCAAAAGCAGCTCTGCTGGCCACCTGGAGCAGCTGGTGGAAGCAGCCCATGAGCAGCTGGGACAAGGATTTCTCCATCCTGGCAAACTGGAGAGATGACACGATCACAAGTGAGGTGCTATGCCCTATTTCTTTGTCTGACATCCCAAAGCATCCCAGGTTTACACCCAAAGATCCTGCACCTCACAGACACGCACCAAGCCTGCTCTGACCTCCTACCTCTCAAAAGCCCCTGAGAAAGCACAGTGCTGAAAACTGCAAATCTGGCAGATTTCTTCCATACACGTACAGTTTTTAAAGAAACTAGCTTTCAATATGTCTGAAAGGCAGAACGACCGTTTCCAATAAGTCCTACAATAAATCTCCCTGGAGACGTCCAAAATCCACCTCCCTGCCTCCCGTGACATGGCCCCAGCTTCCACACCAGGGTCTCTTCAGGGGGCTGGGTTTAGGATGAAGCTACCCTAACCCTGTGCCTCCAGTCCTCTACTCCAGTTTTTTTATTGTTTCTATTTCTCCTTCCCTGTGAATAGTCGTGAACTAGCTTTTATAACTGTTTGTGTCATCCTAGAAGAAATTTAAGTGGAAACACATGTGATTTTTACCATTTTCCTTTCTGTCACAAGGATCGAAATAGCCACAGGGAAACTGCCCGCAGCATTATCAGAATCACTTGTCTGCAGTTTGGCGAAGTTCACACGCTGGCAAGTCCTGAGGCTGCCTAACTGCAGAATCTGGAAAACAGTTTTTAGCCCAGCACATTTGGGAGAGAGCTCCTCCTGAAATCAAAAGAACTACAGACGTTTTTATCTAAACTTAAATTCTACCAGAACTGGTAATGCACACGTCTTACTCCCTCAGCTATAAAATGCAGTCTCACTTTTTTCTGAATGTTGACCTTGTATAACTTACCTCAAAACTTCCCCAAATAATATTCTTATTTAAAAAAGCCATTTGAATAACTCATTAACTATGTAACTGTGTGAAAAGAATAGAGCCTCCCTTTTTGCTCAGAGCCAATAAAGATACTTAGAGATAATATAAGGACATCAGTGCCGCTGTGATTTATACAGCATTCCACGTATGTCCATAACCAAAACCTCTTTAAAGTACAGCCTGGGTTAAATAAACAAAGACCAATCATGACTGCTGCAAGCAGCAGTGCTCAGCTGAGTTCAGTCGCTGCATATCCAAAGGTCCTGCTGGATGAATATTCAAACAACGCATTCAAACTCACGACCTTGAACTCTGCTAAAGAAAATTCCAGGAGACCTCCGAGGTCTGATCCTCCCCGACCTCCCTGGGAAGGGAATGTAGAGATTAATGACCTGAAAGCACAACGCAACAATCTGGAAGAAAACATAAACCATACTCAACAGGAGTTGTGAAAAAGGTAAATAACTGCAAACAGCCATAGAGCAACTTTGACAGATATCAAAACCACAGTAGGGGCAGGGGAGGAGGGGAAAGGAAGAATATAAAATTGTAGTATCAGATGACAGCATATAATATGCTAAAGAAAAACTGTTGAAAAATGGACATAAAACTCCTTGCACATACTGTGAAATTGCGCTGCTGCAGCCAAACTGGGGACCAAACTACTTGAGAAAATAAGCCAAGAGTTGACAGTACTCCCTACTCAGAAGGGCTCTGCTGCTTAACACATTGTTCAAGTATGGTCATTACTCAGAACAATGAAATACTAAAAGGAGTACTCTTTCCTTAGTAGCCAAAAGCACAGATTGTGCTAAGATCTCACTTAAAACAAAGAAAAGCCTTCTTTAATTTTTCAGCATCAGTGCTTACCTTGGCCCCAGATGGTCCAAAAGCAATAAGGGAAATTTTTCCTTCATTTTCAGTTGTTGCATATAAAGAGAACCATGACCTCTTGTTAGGTAAGCACAAGAATGACGAGTTCATTGGTTTGCATCCATCTGAGCACACAGGCTACAGTCTCATGGGGTATCTAGACAAAAGTTGTATCTAGGCTGGCTGCTTGGCCAGCTCCAGCTCCAGCCTGGGGCTCACACACTGCTAGGCACACTGCTGAACTGTCACGAACCCAAGATAGAGGCCCCCTACTTCGCCCTGCAGTCCCTGCTAGCCCACAGGCCCAATTTCAGAAATGCACTAAGGGCATTGCAGTGAGCCAAAGCCACAGAAGCAATGCTTCTTACTCCCCAGCACCTAGACACACTGCTCCTTCATTTCACTTTTGGGACGTGGGAGACAGCAATGTCCTCCCCAGCCCAATGCCAGACATCCCAGAAGGACTTAGGGGACACAGACATCTCTGAGTATACGGGATACCCTCACTCACACAAGTGATCCTAGGGATGCAGCACAGCATGGTTTTTCATCCTACCCATCCCTGCCACTTCCTTGCTTACTTCAGGGCCAGCCTGGATACGAGCACAGTAGAGGTTTGTTCGCTTGCACCAAGATCAGGTCTTAAGCCTTGGGTGCTCCTAGCCATCCGCTGAAACTCATGGTCGTGATGCATTTTAGAAAAAAAGGCAAGATAGGTAGTAGAAGGAAGGGCACAAGGATGAGGAAATACACAAAAGCTGTATGATTTCCTTGTATCTTTTGCATTCCATCTTTAGAGGGGAAGGATTTTCACAAAATAACACCCATACTTACTCTTTCCCAAAATATACTGCTGATAGCTGAAGATGACAAAGAGCAGAAATAACAAGGCAAAGTATGTTTTGCATTCAAGGATTCTGAGCAATAGAATTAAAAGTGAATGACAAGATGGATAACTATGGCTTTTAGTTTATTTCTAAATAGATTTATTTAGGCAAGCAGATAAGTGGTTGCAACTCAGCTATGGACAGTGCATGCCACCCTTAGCACCAAGAAAATTTCCCCAAAAGAATAAATAACAAACTTTTACAATGTGAAAATCTTATTTGCTATGATCTTATGGTTTCCTATTGCAGTAAAAGAAGTGATATTAATTCAAACAGTGCACATCTGCTGATGAAGTTTACAAGGAAGTTAAACCACTCTGGAGAACAAACTGCTTAAGGACTTGTAAGATGCATTGAAGCACTAACTCTGCAAAGTGGTTTGCTCAGTCAGAGACTATTTTGCTGATAATAAAGAGCATTTTCTTCAGTTTGGCTTAGTTCAAGAACCAGTTCATTTAAAGGCTGAGGAACTGATTAGAAGAAAGGATTTTTTTGCCCTTCCATATCTATAAAAACTTGGCAGAAGAGGTTGATATAGCTCTAACATCTGAAAGAAATGGAAATCCAGAATGGTACATTCAGGCAGCTACACAGTCCTATCTATAGATGTTGTCCAGGATTTCTAACAAGTTATTAATTCCCTTAGCTGTAGAAGAGAAGCACAGCTTGCATTTTTGAATGCCCAGTGTACCTGACGTATGCTGAACAGACACTAGTGCATCCTGCAGTCTAATTTCATGTAAAAGCAACTCCATGCACATGCTCCAAGGCGGCTCCAGGATGTGAACCCAAGCTCAGCAAGTGCAGATGATTAACAGAGCTGTTTCAATGCACACTCCTGATCCAAACGAAAATGATAATTTTAATGCACATACAGCAGTGTTTTAACTGATTGTCTGACAATTCCTAGTTTCAACAGCAAAATATGGTTTTAGACACTTTCCAGTGCTTCTCATATATGTATCTCAGTATTTAAACAATTTTATAACAGTGATTTTCTGCTTCATGGACTGAATTCCAAGAAGACATCACCACAAGTAAAATATGACCACATGCTGCACGCATCATACACCACTTGTAACAAGAGCATGCGTGCAGTTTGTCAGTCTGAACAGCAAAAGAAGTACCAAATTAAGGAAAAGATTATATTGCCATTGACACTCAACACATGAAACGGCTATCGATCAATACAAATCAATCTTGCAAGACAAATAACTGCAAAATACAATCCATAAAGTTTTACATCAAATTCCTCACTTACTAATTAAGTACATGCTTAAAATCAGTGATCAAAATAACTTCAGCTAACCAGCCTGGACTGCAAATCCAAACATGATTTAAAGGACTACTAATGAAAATATAATTAAAGACCCAGACATAAAAAAGACGAGGGTTTGTAACTCAGCTACAGACAGCATATGACATCCTTACCACCTGGAAAATTTCCCCAGAAGATTAAGTAACAGTCTTTGAGAACATTAGTTCATTATAGTTTACTGTTATTTAGTCTTAATGAAATTATGGGTGCTAGTCATGCATTTGACTGTATTTTCCAGATAAATTTTACAGGTTTGGTGACATGGGTGACATTCTTCTCTCTTCCTTGGTTAAAAGCAATTCTGCTTGCCTGAATAGCCACAGCGCATGTCTGCAGCTACATTTATTTTAGCAATGTGATGAAGCAAAGTTTGGATGTTTACCTACCCACGACAGACAGGACATATTTGCAAAAGCTTTTTGCTGAGAGCTTCCAAATAATTTCAAATTAACTACATTTTTCTGGGACTCTGTTCCTTGCTTCTGAAGGTTGTCTGCAAGCCAGAGTTATATCATCCTAAAAAAACGAAACCCATTTTGAAGAGTCATCGGTGAATGCATTTTCACAAAGAAAGTGAGCCCCAATTCAACTGAGCTCTGAAAGCCAACCAGGGACCTCAAGGAAACATGAGGATGGGCAATAGGAGAGGACACCTCACCTACCGCTATCATTAGCCAGGGAAGCATGAAGCATTTTGAATCATCTTAATGGAGCAATAATCCAAAGTAGAGTGGAAACAAGATACAGAAAATATTGAACGGAGACTGAAAAATTTTCAGATTAAAACTAAAAGAGCCCTGGCCTTCTGAAGGCCCATGTTTATACAGATTGTGCTGAAGTGGGTGGAATTTTAATCATTTCATTTGCAGCTCACTATTAACAAAGCCAAACAAAACAACAACAAAAGAAAAGCAACTGCAACAACTCCACATTTCCACACATGTATAGAAATGTAACAAAGCTAGTATTTTTTGAGCATTCCCAGACTTCTGACCCTGGATGGACTGGCTTTAAAAAAAAAAAAAAAGCATCCTTCACTTTCAGCCCTAGCATTGGGGTTGGAACTTGATGATCTATGATTCTATGATTTTGGCAGTTGATAAGTACAATCCCATATAAGAGGTCACCTAACAACACAAATCTTGCAAATGTAAGCATTCAAAACTGGAAACTTTTTATGATAAAGTTGCTTGTATAACTTTGACTCTAAACTCAAGTGGAAGTAGTCATTAATTAAGCAGTCACACAGAATTTCTCTAGCATGATGCTCTACACATTTTTTTCTATAACTCTAAACATATTAATGTTGTTGCTGGAACAAGCAGTGGATACACATTCACATGCAAAAATGAAAAGCACCTGTGAAAGTCACATAGTAAAGCCGGTTACATGGTGCTTTTGTCTTCATAAACAGAAGAGCCCTAAGGATTAAAGAGATGGCCAATCTAAATCTTCAGCCAAATCAGCTCTGTGGAGTACTTCTCCAGCAACATGTTCAGGAGCTCCTCTGCACCCTTGGGTCCAGCTGGTTCTTGTCCCTGCCCAGGGGGAGGACCTGGATTTGCACCAGACCTGCTCCTCCTGCTCCCTTGCCTCTCTGCTTCTACATGAAGGGAAGAGAGTTATGCACAAGGGAAGCAAGATTCAACCTACTCTTCATCTTCACGAATGGGGACTGGCTCTCCAGCACATCCCTGTCTGAAAGCGGCACTTACGTTGAGACACAACAAGTGTACATTTCAGCTGGCTGGTCAGCACTCAGAAAGACAAAGCTTCTCTTCCTATACTAGAATGGCACTGGACAGGAAGATCTGAAGCTAATTTAATAAATGCAAGCTTAAAGAAGACTTTGGAGGAAAATATTATGTTCTAGAGCTTCCTCAGATGTGAGGCCAATAATGAATCTTTATTTTTGTCCAGTTTTCACACATACCATTCGGCCTGCCAAAGCCAAATGTGGGAAACATTTTGTCCTTTATTTTGAACGTACATAAATTATTCATGCATGAAAGCATACAGGAACACACGCACGTACAAGAAATATATTTGCCATGCTGCTATAAGGTCTCCCCAGAGTCGTCACTTCTCCAGGCTGAACAACCAAAGCTCTCTCAGCCTGTCCTCACAGGAGAGGTGCTCCAGCCCTCTAATCATCTTTGTGGTCCTCTGCTGGACCCATTCCAACAGGTCCATGTCCTTTCTGCATTGAGGACTCCAAAGCTGGACACAGCACTCCAGGTAGGGTCTCATGAGAGCAGAGTAGAATCACCAGTGCGACCTGCTGGCCACACTTCTCTTGATGCAGCCCAGGATGTGGTTGGCTTTCTGGGCTGCCAAGAATGCACTGCCAGCTCATGTTGAGCTTCTCACCCACCATTAAGTCCTTCTCCTCAGGGCTGCTCTCCATCCATTCTCTGCCCAACTTGTATTTGTGCTTGGCACTGCCATGTCCCAGGTGCAGGACCTTGCACTTCGTTGGGTGAGGTCTGCATGAGGTTTTTGCCCCTCTCCCCTCCAGTACTTTATCTCATGGTACCCTGCCAATCAGATACCCCAAGAGTCCAAAGTCTGCTCTCCTGAAGTCCAGGGTAGAGAGCTTGCTGCAGACCCTCCTTGTTGCCCTAAGAATCTTGAATTCTACCATTTCATGATCACTGCAGCCAAGGCTACCCTTGAACTTCACGTACCCCACCAGCCCCTCCTTGTGGTAAGGACGAGGTCCATCACAGCTCTTTTCCTTGCTGGCTCCTCTACCATTTGAAGAAGAAAGTTGTCATCAGTACATTCCAAAAACTTCCCGGATTTCTTGTGCTTTTCCTCCAACAGATATTGGGATGGCTGAAGTCCCCCATGAGGACCAGGGTGTGCAACTGTGCTGTTGCTCCTATCTCTCTATAGAGGGCTTCATCCTCCGTCACCCTGGTCAGGTGGTCTGTAGCAGATCCCTACTGTAACGTCACCTGCCCCTGTGCTCCCTTTAATCTTGACCCATAAGCTCTCCATTGGGTCTTCATCCATCCCCAGGTGGAGCTCCACATGCTCCAGCTAGTCATTGACATACAGGGCAACAACACCTCCCCATCTGCCCAGCCTGTCCTTCCTGAAGAGTCTGTATCTCTCCATTCCAACACTCCAGTCATAAGAGCGACACACTACGCAAAAATGACTAAAAATATTTTGTCACAAATACTGTCTTATAAATGTATTTATGTATTAATTCACTGGTTGCAAACAGTGCAACAGTTGTGCCAATAATCATACACATTCCGCATTTCATTCCTATTCCGTATCTTGGATTAAGTCACAGGAGCAACACACTTTCTAAACAGATGTTGCTCAATCCTCACACAGTATGAATGAGTCTTTCTATGAAGATTTGTCTAAGCCACTGAGTCATCTGAAGAACAAAGAAGTCTCAAAATTAAATAAGCCTGTGGATGCAGGAAGTCTGTAAGGAGGCAGATCATGCCTTACACAATAGACTCGTGCAGAGACCTACTGGAGTCAGACCCGGCGTTGCCTATGGAAGTAAAACACAGTGGTGACTGATGGGACAGCTTAAACAAATATTCACACCAAACTGAAATTTCCAATATGTTTTTGAAGAAATACGGTAAATATGAAACCCATCAAGTAAAAACAAATCGGGTCCTTATCTCACCGGCGCAGCTGACATTGTATTACAGCTTCCCAGCAGGTGTTCATGTTAGATTAGACACGGTAAGATCTAATAAATACAGTCCTCCCTACTACGGGAAGGCAAATTAACTGAAAAAACAAACCCCAATCACAGACAGAAATAAATACTGTCAAGCGGATACTGCAACAGAGTCCTGACTGACAGCATCACACTATAAGCTTTTTTTATTGAATATTAGTTTTCATTTTATTAAAATAAACACATGTATTAAAAAAAGGACCATTTGTTGTGATTCCCTGACAAAAAAATTACGTTGCTTCACTACCAAAATAGGCACCAGGATACCCTCTATTATTTCAGTATAAAAGACCGTATTTCCTTCGTGAGCATTACATGACCAACCTTAATTTTAAAGCTGACTTATTTGTGACCTTTTCCTGTTAGGAAGAACATGGTGTTTACACATCTGTTGAAACACCATACCATTTGCAAAGTAATATTTAATTGATTCCATAAGACATCAAGACATGTTTTAAGTAAGACCACCACTGATAAAGAAACCATGCCAATTAACATCAGCGTGCTGCTTGATAAAGCTTCATGTTCATTGGCCATACCAAGGTCTCTAGTTTGTTTTAAAAAAATAAACAGCAGAACTGGCTACAAAAGTCTATGATTTTCTGGCTAGAAATATTTCTCTTACAGACTAGTGCCTTGCATTTTTGCAAAGCAGTCAAAGCGTGGCATTTTGAATTCTGGCACATTCTGGCAAGATAAAGGTACCATAAATATTAATTAATTCTGCATGTGAGAATGTCTATGAGCAGACTTGGAGCACAGGATCAGAAATCAATCAAAAGCTGATATACATGTCTTTAAGGAGAGCTGACTGTATTCTTTGAAAATTGAGAATCTTATTTTTTTCAACTAGTTTAAAGAGACTCATAAATAAAGATTAAATACTTGTTTGAGTTAATTCTAAGATTCACCTGATAAATGCCATTTAAAGTGAAGGAAAGATTTAAAATCTTGCATGTTAATTTTTCACTGTAGAGTATAATTTTTCTTGCCCCATTCTTGGGATTGCATGTGTTTAAGAGAAGGAGAGTGAAAAATGCTTTTACACCTCTTGAAGCTCAGAGTATATTCCCATTTCCCTAATTTCAAACCTACCGTTTTTCTGGATGTCCGAAACCCCATCGCTTCTACTCTTTCAGTGAAACACGGTATTTCAGAAGCAAAGCTCAGCTACCACCTCCTGATTTTTAACACCACATGAAGCACACTATCATGACTCATCTGGGGAAGAAGGTGGAGAAGCAGGGTCCCGGGTACCTGACTGACACCTGCCTCCGATGAAGGGACTTTGGAGCCAGGTCCCATAGGTGAGACAGCACATGGGGTGTATGCGGGCACTTCAGAGAGCACACAGGGCAGGAGGGGGCACATACCCTAGGACAGCCAGGCACGCTCAGCTGTCTCCCTGTTGATGCCAACACTGCAGAGCAACACCGAGGTAGCTAAGACTAGGAGAGCAGAACTGCCCCATGAGCTGCAAGTGCCGTGCAGGGAAGACTCTTATGTATTCGCCTCCAACACAACAAATTTAAAGCTGTCAGGGCAGGCTTCACTGCATCTGCCACTTGGTCCTTTCGCACTGTCCTTTTATGAGATGTTTGTTCAGGTAAAGGTAAATCATTAGATCCCTCTTGGTAATGGCTAACTACCAGGGCAAGGACTTTTGTGAAAGCCATCAGTGCCCTAACAAGGCTGAGATATTGAACACCGGCTTAGAAGTTGCCTATTGCACTCTCAACTTCCCATACAAAGATTTAATCAAAGCACAGAAATACCCATCTTTCAGGATAAGAGATACAAATTCATCTTTTCAAGTGAGAAGGTCAACAATAATTAAAATCAGGTTCCTGAACTTGCATTTCCAAGTAAGATGTGTGGCCTCATAAACGGAGAGTGGATATTCAGCTTCTGGTGATTCTGTTATGCTTTTTTCTCTTTCTCTTTTTTTTTTTTTTTTTTTCCTGCTCCAGTACTAAAATGCAGCTGCTGCAAAACTAAATTTTACTCAAATAAGTTTGTCTCCTGTCAAAGCAAGTTCTCACAGAAGTAATTCCTGGTTTGGGGGGATTCTGGAGAGCATCAGGAACTGTACCGTGAAACCCTGGCTAGCAGTTTCCTTGTGAGATGCTTTTAACCTGACTGTCTCCAAAAAGTAATTGAACGTAGAACACAAAGACATCCAACCAAATGAAAGATAGTATCATGCTTCTACGTGCGTATCTCTTTGTCATGGAGCTGAAGAAGACACAAACTATGCCCTGGTCTGTGCTCCACCGGCTGCTGTGCTCCACTACTCGGTATGGGCAGGAACAGGACTCCAGGCAATGAAGCACCTCCAGAATACTGTGTGTGGTTGATGGTTAGTTTGCCCTTCTCATCAAGAAATAATAAAGAAGGTATTTAGAGAAGAGGCTTACAATTACTGCTGCTGGCAGAGTAACATTTCAGAGGTAGTTAAGTGGTCACAGCAAACAGGTAGGAAACTCAGATGCGAGTGGTTAGCAATGCTGGAGGAGGCTTAACACAACTGTGATATATAAACAACTGGTAGCCACATTCTCCTAACTCATCTGCACCTTTATGAAAGCACAGGCTCGAAAACTCAGTGTTTTCAGGTAGTATTACAGAGCTAAGTTTCAAGGCAAACACATGTAAACAGCTATTAGGTAAGTGTTAATAATTCACAGGAAGATGCCAGCTTTCCATTAAGACATGTAATGTGCAAAGACAGCATTGCAAAAGGTCATTGGAATAAACTAAGTAACTCCCAAACAAAAGGAATGACTTGCCTATCAGTATTGTTCATCAAGACTTTCCTTTTGCTGCCTTTTTTTTTTTTTTTTTTTAAAAAAAAAGTGTTTCTGTCTGGAGTTTAAATACATGTACTTAAAACTATACACATAACCTCCTCCCTTTCTGATGACGATGCCTCTGCTGTCTCTAGCTTTAAAGGGCAGCACCCCTCTCTTGTCCAGCCACCAGGATTCAGTAACCTGCTGCAGGGGGTGGTACCTTCACAGTGACCACAGCTGTTCATAAGATGCACTGACACCACACGCTGAGCAGATTGACAGGGTAACAGCACCACTGCTCACAGGGATCAAGACAGAAGATTGCAAAACATCTCTGGGTAAGGGTGAATAACACTGCCCCGGGCAAGGGGCTGTCAGGGAGCCAGCCAGGTTCCAGTTGGGACAGGAGACGGACGGAGTGTGAGGTATCACTACAAGGGCAACAGCTGAATTTGGTTTCATGCTTCATTTCTGGGAAATCTCACTCATAAAGGGTGCCAAACTCATTTTTACAGTGCAAGCACAATCCAATAGCCCAGTAAGATATAGCATGTGCTCAGGAAACAAACTTAGATATTGTACAGAGAAAAGTAGACTGATACTTAAATTGATCTACTTTTCATTTACTATTACTACAATTTCGCAGTACCTGGCACCCTCCCCTCAATACATTATTAGGTTTTATTAGATTTCTCAGCTGCCTGCACTACTTTGGGACCTGAGCAGACCCAGCACAGCAGCCCTGCGCTGCACCAAGTCACTTTTCAGCTTAGACTCAAGATCTTTACACCACGCTCCACTGTGCATCTAAACATACTCTCCAAGTCACAGGGAAAATTTGATGCATTTGGTAGAAAGCGTAGGTCAGTATATGCAGTATTCCTCCCATCACCTACCTCTGCTCAGGAACTAAAATAAGTTATATTTACACGCAAATGATCAACATATAGTCTTTTCAATACAAAACCCAGCTAGAAATCCTTTGCAGACTTTTATCATTTCAATGGCTGTGGCATTCTCTTTCCTTGTCTTCCAACGCAATGCTGCTCTACTTATGTTCTTCCAGAACGCTCTGCAAAGACCACTTGGCTTCCACAGAATCACAGAATCATAGACTTTTAAGATCATCTAGTCCAACCATGAAGCTAACTCTGATAAAAGCCATCACTAAGCCATGTCACTAAGCACTATATCACCATCTTCTATGTGGCCTTTCACTGCATGTCAGCCTGTTATTACATCAAACATTAAAGTTATCCCCCCAATGCCATCTTCTCCATCATCCTCCACTACTGCCTACATTCATTCCACACTGTCACGTCTCTGTTATCAAATTTTGTGCACTGGGAACTTAGCTCCTTCTCCCTTCATGCTTGAAAAAATTACCCCTAAATATCTGTATTATTAACCTATAAATTATTTAAAACTTTGCAAGGGTAAACATTTTTTTCGCTGAGGCCACTAAATATCACAAAACAATATCAATAGCAAACAAACAATATAAAAAATATCTCTGTACAATTCCTGCTGCAACTGTGTCTATCTGTTGTCTCCTCCGTAAAATTTCTTGGAGAAAAAGAACACAGGTCTCTTGTGTTCATACAACATCTTATACAGTGATGTCCTAACCCATGAACAGGGTACCAAGACACTTCTACAATGCAAGGTGACAAGAGGTGCAAGGATGTCCACCCAAATCCTCTGGATCCTGTGTGAATATTCAACTGTCGGATGCCCATTTCTGTCCCTCAACCCCCTATGGTCAGGGAAAAAACAACAGATACTCTTATCACTCAGCTTTACTGTCTCGTCCCTAATTTGGGCATAATCCCAGTTTAAACCAGTTATCTAACAGCTAAATATATTTTCTGTAGGCTGTGTAGTTTCCAGAAATAACTAATGCTGCATCCTCACTACTTCCCTCCCCCAATCACAGAAACACCCAGCAGCACTTGTCAAATCCCACCCTACCCCACTGCCCTACTCAGGAGGGCCATGTGGCACAGAGACCCAGCTCCCTCAGGAGATGCTTCCCATGCTCCTGTGTGGATTAGCCATCAAATCCACAAGCTCAGCTCATCTGCAGCTCTGATTTTTTGAGCCTCAGTGAGCCACCCCCTGGCAGCTCCAAAGAACCAAGCAATTGCCTGCCCACTGCTTCTGTCCCACTCTTCATGAGGAAGTCAAAAGATACTCTAAGAAGCATCTAAACTATGCATATTGTAAATAAAACATATTCTTACAGAGCAGATATAGCCTCAATCCATAGCACAAGGGGAGGAAGAAGGCAAGGGCAAAAGCTTTCTTAGTCTCTGCAGTAAAATCTGCAGCTGATCCTTTTCCAAGATGGGTAAATTAATTTCTCCCTCAATGGTCTTGAGCACTGCCTCAATTCTTTTGGTTCAAGTATTTCCTAAAAAGCTGGGAAGAACAAAAGCAAAACCAGAAACAGAGTATTTCCAGAGTTATCCTAATACAAAGCACGGGAAAAAAAAAATTCTTTATTTCTTCCAAATTCAGTATGTTAGATCCTTTCCTACACATTGATGTTGTGCCAGTTGAGCATAAATCACCAGTTCTTCACTCTGAAGCAAAGGCAGAAGCCCCCCAGTTCTCTCCAGAGGCAAGTGACCTCCAACTATTTGATCTCACAACCACTCACATGCCTCCTTGCTCTGGGAGCTCTTCAGTAAAAAGACATCTGGGGGACACCTAATGCCAACTGAATCGAGCACAGCGGTCCCTGGTGTGGTGGCACACCCAACCATGGAGTTGCTACACTAGCATGCAAAGTAATATCCCATGGACTCACCACAGTGAGCATTTAAACACGTCTGAGGAGCCTCAGCTCTACCCACTAGGAACTTCCACCCACCCTGCTTTGCAGTGTCTCATCTTCAGGAAACCACATCTCACAGCTGTGAGATGTTTCCTGACAGAACAAAGACACTAAAACCTTGACTTACCACTGAGAGGGGTACATTATTAAAAAATGGTGCATTTTAAATGATTTTTCTTTTCCTGGGCATTGTACACTGAAAGTTTGTATAAGTAACACACAGATTTTTTTGTAACTTGGACTCCAGATGTATTTAAATTGTTTTGAAATGGTTAAACTAACATTTTTCCATGTGGTAATCCTTCACAGAGGAGAAAGATGCAGAAACAAGGAACATAATGAATTTTTCTTACTATGCTCGTAAACTCACTTCCATCAACTACTTGCAGTCTGGCTCTCCTAAGAAACTGCCCCTCACAGAAGGTATGGTAATGTAGAGATGCAATTCACAATTTCTCTCCTATTCTAGGCTTCATTAAGGCTTACAGAGCAAATTAGAGCACTACACCACTGCAGAAAAGTATCTTTGCTAATAATACAAGCCCCAGCAACTTTACTAATTATTCCAAAATACATACTTTGAGCTCATCAACACAACGGCTATCCTGGTTCCATCTCCATCTGTGCTCAGTGGTCACCAGATCTCTGTTCAGTCATGCCAGCCCTTCCTCCCCAAAACTTTTCAGCAGGGCTTGTCAGTCTCTCTGCTTGCAAAGTGCTGGGTTATAAAATAACCAAAATAACCAAAACCAACAGGACTCAACAGGATGTCCCATTGCGCTCCCCACAGCTGCTTGTTCTGTGCCTTGACAGCCCAGTAGCTGCTCCTGAAGCACTGCAGCATGCTCCTCAAACTTGGGAGGAGACCCCTTCCCTTCCTCTCTCTGGCCCTTCATCACTGTCTCCAAGCAACATGCCAAGCAATCTCTCCTTTGCTTTCAGCCTTCTCTAGCCTTGGATTTGCTTTTCAAGAGGGGTCAATAAGCAAGCAAGGCCCTTTGTAGTTCCCCCTGCTATCTGTCTTCTACAGGAATCTTCCACACTCTCCTTGGGAACATCCCAACTAACTGTTCCCTTCCAGCTTTGCTTTGATTTGCCCCAGATGTTGCCAACCATATTTCTCCTTTCCCCTTGGCTTCCACTCCATCTGACTGAGTTAGATCCAGCACAAGAAGAGCTCCTGCTTTCCTAAAAATGCTTTGGTCCTATTTTAATTGAAGGGCCCAGCCATCCTCTAGCACAGCAATATGGTTATGAAATGCCTTTATCTCAATCAAAGAAGTATATTTCAAAAAACTCTAAGTAAGCCAGAAATAAGTAATTCACTTCAGGAATCTCATTCTTTTCAACTGCAATTCAAGTGACATCTTAAGCCAGCTATCTTCAGCTCCAAATAAAGTACATGGCTAAATCTCATGCTGAATGCTAAGTCCAAGTAAATAGACTTGGTCCAGAAGAAAGGTCTTCATGAGCTTCAAAGCACTTAGGAAAGGTGTCCTGCCACCTGAGACCATAAGAGACTAAGGTAGCCACCACGTGTTAGTATGGTCATACTCCATCCCTGTTCCTATGTCTCATGTCTCTATTTCCAGGGTGCAACAGCTCTTCAACCTGCCAAGCAATGAGAGCCCACTCTGTTCCTCCCACCAGTCGTCCGGGTTCTGAAGACGCAATGTAAAAGCTGGCATTTGTGGAGCACGGACAATATGGATAATGCTCTACCAGCCCCTTTATCTTTACCCCTTCCTCCTGCAGTGGCACCTTGCTGGCTCTGTTGGGGCTGCAGCCTTCAGCAGCATTAGGGATGCAAGAAGGATTTCCTCCATTGAAAGCAAGACAGCATCAAGCTTCTAGCCAGTTAGTCTGACAGATTCCCAAGCAACCAAGTCCTCAAACCCAGTATCTAAACATCAAGGAGCTTTGTTTTCAAAAGACTCCCAGAAAGGAAGCTCTGTTTGAAAAATAATAGCTCTTCAGCATAGCTCCCTGAGTGTCCCATCCAAGCCAGATATCACAGGGACAGAAGGAGTTGCCAAAGAACAGCAGATCTTCTCTTTTTAATTCTGGCACCTATGCCAGACCCTGCACTTCACGGCAATCACAATTTCCATTTACCATCACAATGTATAAGCTGGATGCTACAGGATTAAAGAAATAAAGTGCATACATTTGGAATTTAATAATGCACTGACACAGCCTCAAGACGTGTTTTTAAAAAACAAGCAGATCTGCCACCACAAGCTGAAAATAACAAATGATAGTAGAAGGCAAACAGAATACAGCAAGTTGTGCTAAAGCACATAGTAATCACCATAAAGCAAGGACAAACAAAACATGAACAATATGTACAGAGACATCTTGAAAGCGCTACTGAAACAAGAAACAGACCAAGAAGACAAGACATAAAACGTCTTCACTGCCAAAAAATGGTATTCAGTTGTGTGGAAGGCCTCATCACTGCAGACAACTTCCTCTGGGATGGAAGAAGAAAGGAAGGATGCTCTAACTACTATAACAAAACATAAGGATATAAAAGATCCAGAATAATATTACAAAAACTATCTGAACAATCTAGGATCTCAAGGTTCATCTTCAAAAGTGAGTCAGGGGCTTCAGAAAATCTCATCACTAGAGAAGATGGTGAGAACTACTGAGAGAGTGCAACGCACCACAGCAACCAGTAAGGGCCATGCACCGCTGCATCCAGTACTGACCTGTCATCTCACCAAACCACACCAGAGGTGGGAGCTTCTCTGAGGGCCAGGCAGCACGACGGGCACACTCCGAAATGGGAAGCAGCCCCAGGATGGTACCTCGGGCACAGTGGTCCTGGGAGGAAACCAGAATGTCACAACCCAAGTGAGATGGGGTAGCGATGCCCAAGCAGGGGTCCAAGCTCTCCTCTTCGCAACACTGGTGGCACTTGAGTTGCAGTCCTGTTTTCCAGACCTAATGATGCTTTACGTCACTACCCATTTCTTAGGCTGTTTCGTCTTCTCCTCTTCCTTATATCCTTTTATTTGAAGGACAATCATAATCCACAGTCACCTTCTTTCTCTATTTATTTTCTTGTCCATTTGAGGAAAAAGGTACTTATCATGACTGCAAAAGGTTATGGCCTCAAGGCTTCATTCTACTGTGGGCAAGATCCTTCTGGCAGACCAATTTCAAACTCGATGCTGGAGGCCGCGTCTGCTTGGCAAAACTGAACGTAGACTTGACAAAATCCCTTCTCAAGAGCAAGGAGAGGAGACACGGGAAGTCAAATGTTGACCAACACACTCCAGAAGCCCAAAAGCCCACCACTGCATTGTAAACAGCAGCAAATCATGCTGTGTGCTCCTTTTAAATAACAGCGTGGAAGCATTTAGTTCTGCAAGCCAATTTGGTACCAGCTTTTTCCAGGCCATGTGGCCCTCATCTGCCTATTCCAGTTCGGTTTAGCTGTGACTGATCCCAGTTACATAACTGTACCCTTAAGCCTGTAAGTTGTAAGGTCAGTATTAGGTTAAACTGTCGCTGTGCAAGAACTGTCTTAAAATTGGTAAAGCCTGAACTGTCCTACTGCCACACCTATTTTTCTGTGTATCTGATGCAATTCCCAGCTCAAAGCTCAGCAGGAGATTTCTTTTCCTTTTCACATACCTCTTCAATTTATTTTGTTTTCCTTCATTTGTTGTTTCTCTACTAGATTATTTTTACTTTTATAACACACCCAGGAAGATGACAAAAAGTGAAAGTGGGAAAAGCTAAATTGACAGGAATGCTTTGGTACCATCATTTGACTACAAGCACTGAATGGAAGTGTTATAGGCAGCACATCTTACGGTCTGTCATGAGCACACTGAACTATCATGATGGTGTTTTGCCAGATGTTCAATATTTTTAAATCTAAAGTGAAATGAACCCACAAAATCATACAGAGCTCAGCTTCAGAGCAGGTCTGGCCTGACAGCATACCGTCCCGAAGGCAGATACCTTGTGAGCCCTGGGATCCCTAATCTTGGAATATGTTGGCAGGAAACCTACCTGGCAAGTAGTTACTGAAACTTCCCTGCCAAATCCCTGCTGAAGTTCTGCTAGCGCACTGTCAAGCTGTCTCTGCAAAACACTCGTATTTGAGAAGGGTTTGGTCAGGGTTTTTTTTAAATTTTACTGACTTTTTTTCCAAAAATCACCCTGGCTTTCTTTGCATCTGTTGAGACACCAGCAGCATGGCTGCAGTGCAATGCCAGGGTATGCCTCACAGAGTATGAGCGCAGCAACAGCTTTGGAGAATGATGCAATGAAAGGAATCACTCCTCTTGAAAGCCTGCTTCAGCCTTGACACTGGAAAGCATCCTACTTTCTGCAGCAACCCATCAACTTCTGTTTGTTTGAGTGTACGTTGTAGCAAAGGGAAAAGACAAAGAGTTTTCATTCTACTGTGGAAAGAAATTATATATACTCAAGAGTCACAGATTCACAGAAAAAAATAGGTCAGAAGGGACCTCTAGAGGTCATCTGGTCCAACCTCCTGCTGGAAGCAAGGCCAGTTTCAAAATTTGACTGGCTTCCTCTGGGTCTTGCCCTGTCAAGGGTTGAAAATTTCCAAGGACAGAGATTCCAGAGCATCTTTGGGCAACCCATTTCAATACTTAACCACTCCTGCTATGCATGTTTTTTGTCTTAGATCTACTCAAAATTCCGCTTGCTGCAACTTGTGATTGCCATTGTGCAACCCTGACAACACCCAGCTTTACCTTCTGCTTAGTTCCCATGTAGGTAGTGTAGCAGAAGTGGAACTACATCGCCCTCTATTCTTCTCCAGGCTGAAACAAATTTCAGTCTTTCCTTCTGCATTAAGCACTTTCAACCCCTCTCACCAGTGGAGGGTCTTCCCGGCCCTCCACACCACTTGCTCCAGTATCTCAACATCTCCCTTGTACAAAGGAGCCCAGACGTGGACTTGCAAGAGAGAAGTCATTTTCTTCATCCTGCTGGTTACCTTTTTGCTTATAGAACCCAGAGCGCAGACGTCCTGTTCTCCACATCATGCACCTTCCACCACTCACAGACTTACCTAACTGCTTTTCCTCTTATCTCTGTGCAGTGGTGTCGTTTAGCTAAAAAACAGGTGGGAAGCTCTGTTACATAGCTCACTCCAAGAAAGAAAAGTATGCTCATCTGTCATATTCATCCTGCCTCTACTGAGTAGAGGTTTATAAAACAGAAAGGTTCCCTCTGAGCCCTGATGGAGTGTGGAAACGGTATGTGCTCAGACCTCAAGCAGAGAAGCATTTTGGACAGCGTGCCAGAGATTTTTCAACTATGCAAATTTACCGGCGTAAATATTACTAACTGTTCTACTAAAAAGTTGCTTTAAAGCCCTCCACACAGGTTGACTGCCAGTTACATCTTATTTCTTTAGTGAATATAGAATTAAGGCACATTACCCCTGAAAAAAGTAAAGCTTCTGCCTGTGTTTACTTAGGTAATTTGGCCGCCTACTTCTACCAGCTGACTGTGGTTCCTTACCCGCTCTCTGTCTATCATTTGCGAATACGCTGTCCCCTTCTGAAGACCTAGGAGACATGTCCCCATGGCACCCTGCTGCAAGAGCTGTCACTGGATGCAGAGACACGAACACATGCTTGAGAAACAGTAGTGAAGCAATGAGCAAAAAGGCGCACCATATTTTGTCAGCAGGAATGTTATGAAATAGCCACAAGAAAACTCAGCCATATTGTTCTAATTTAGGGGAGAGTAGATAGCGTCTTATTTTAGAGCATGAAAATGTAATCTATCCCAGCCTCTCCTTACCCACCACCCCTTTCAAGTAACAGTCTGCACTGTCATCCACATTAAATTAACAGCTAAACATAGCTGACTTCCAACCAGGATGTTACAAGGATTTAGTCATCCTATATACACATACACTTACAAAAGAAACTGTGGTAATGAGATTGGGATCAAAATATTGCCCAGAATCCTTTTAAAGCTGAGGACAATGAAAAGAGAAAAGGGATTTCTTTACGATTTAAGAAGGATAAATATGAGATACATACGATCAAAACAACAACATTGGAGAAGTTATTCCAGATGTGTTAGTTTGTGTTCTTTAGTTTCAAATTCTCCAATTTCACGTAACTGTCGGCTTGTCCCAGAGCTTGATGGCACCGTATAAAGAAACAATTGTGTATCTTCCAAAAACAGAAGATGGTGAGACCTCTTGGACAGTTTGCCCAAAGACTCTATTGTGCCTAAACTCTTATGGGAATATAATTCAGAAAGGTTTATTCAATAAATTAAAAGAAATACCTCCTACGGGAAGGAAAAGACATAACAGAATGAAAAACATTTCCTGTAGGAGGAATATTTTTAGACTTTTAGAGAGAGAGGCAAATGAAAACTGAACAGAGCACTGCCAACCGGTTTCTCACCACATTACTCTCAGTAGGGTGCAACTCAACTGAAATTACCCTTTAGAGAAAAAAGAAAAAGACAATGTTCAAAAACCATCTTGCCATATTACAACAGTGGCAGAAAAACAAAGGGACAAAGCAAATAAAACCTGAAAATAGCAATGGAAAGTGTGTTTTAGTCTTCCTCTAAAAAAATGAGTTGTAGATGTTCAGTGGAGGTACAGTCCCATTACTGAGAATCAAATCCAGGACACCAGTCCTTCGGAGAAGCCTGACTCTGAAGTACTGCAAAAGTAATCTTAGTCAAACTATACCAACACAAAACTCTCTTTTGTTAGTAAAGTCTGTATCAAACTTTGTACTTTGCTGAAAAACACTGTTCGTTTATAAGAACAAAAGGACTCATTAACATCTGACTTGGCCAACCCAAATGACAAGCTACAGCTATACTAAAGCAGCTTTTTTTTAATATGAAGTACAGTCAAAGAAGCAAGAAGAAGACACATTATCTTCCTTTTTAATGTTTGGTAGAGAGGACAACTGAAAATATACATAACAAAGACAACTAGAAACGGATAAAAGACAAGCCCAGCCTGAAAAGGTCTGAGTGCATGGAACAAGAATTCAGAAATAAAACAGGGAGAGAAGAGAAAAGCAAGATCTACCCAAAGTCCTAACAGTTTCTCAGTGGCCACAGGGAGAGTCTGTGCATGGGACTGTGGGCTCACGTGCATCCTCTCTAAACACACTGCTCAAAAATCTCTTTTCGACCTTATAATGTTAAAGAGTCCTCATGGATAAATACCGCAAATAAGAAGGTCTTTGCTTTGAGAGGGTACAGAAGAGAGCAACTAGGAAGATTCAGCAGAGACAGCTTTGATTTCACAACTTGGGAGGCTGATGCAAGCTGTTCCCGTAGCCAGGACTGCGCAGATGATGGCCCAGGGAGGAGAGCTTTAGGGTGGGAAACTGATGTTTGTTTTCACGGGCCAGAGACACAGTACCTAACCTACTGAGCTCCACAAACACAAACATGTGGTACCCAACCATTTGGTTCCAGTACAACAATGTGGAGAGCATCAAGCACTGGAAGCTCATCAAATCCTTCAAAAACACTCTTAACTCGCCCAGGGATTTACTAACTCCTTGCTGACAACTGGAGAGGAACAGACGTGTAACTTGAAATAGCCAGTCTGTGCACATATAGGAAAAGCTGAAACTCAACCAGAAAGCCTGCGTGTACATTTCCACTGATGCGTATTATTGCTACCGGGTAAGAAGAGATGAAAAATAATAGAAATTATTTTGAGCAAACACAGCTTAAAAATCTGGACAAAGCAATTGATAAAAAAACGTTCAAAGAGAGGTGAAGTAACTAAATTTCCTAGGACGGAGTGACAGCTAAAAGCTTTGCTGCCTACCTGATACTCTTGTCTGGACCAGTTGCATTCACCCACCAAAAGTAACGCACACACTTCAGTACTCTGTCAGATTAATCTGAGAGCTCAATACCTTGCAAAACTGAACAATGAGACACGATGTCAAATTCCAGTGAAGCCTGAAGTTTGCCCTTACCTACTTATTGCCCTCCTTCCAGTTTCTGTAAGCTGAATAGAATATTTGGCTTCTTCTTCCACCATCCAGATACCTCGTTCATTTAAAAATCAATGTAACCCAGGATGCACAAAAGCTGTGTTTTAAAACATCAGCTTAACTCCAGTGACCCTTACGTTCTAAAATACTCTATCACATAGCCAGAAAACCAACTATGAGCAGCATTATATCATGGTTTTTGAAACTAAAATAGCATTGCCATTATAACCTTCATTTTCATTACCTTTTTACAATAAGATATCAACTCTGCAACTCTGACACTGATATGACCCAATTACTACCATGACGGGTGTCCAGCCCTACTTGTTCAGAACTACCTGCTGGTTTCCTTTATGTTATTTACATCTAGGAAGGAAAAAAATCCCCCAAAATATTCTTAATACCTATATGCCTATTTAGCCACAACAGTGCAGAGCAAAAAGAGGCTCCTGAAAATTTCTCCACCTGCAAACTGTCCCAGCTGCAGCTCTTGTTGTACAAGGCAGTCTGCAAAGCTAAACGTGCCACTCCAATGGCATAACTCCATCATGAAGTCAAGACAGCAGGCTGGGATGTTGATATTTTAGAGGCTGCTCAAAATTACTTTTCAGCCTCATTTCTATTATTTTCACAAGTTCCTTTCCCATTACTTAAGCAATGCACACTTGGGGAGAATTCTGTCTGTCCTAGCTGTCAACTCCCGTATTTTCACCAAATGTCTTCAGACGTAATTGAGTTGGGGATGGGAAGAGTGCGTTTGCCAAATTCAGAAATGTTGAATATATTTAGTTGCTTTTAATGGCATTCCTCTTCATATGAGACCCACAACATTTCTGCCCACCAAATTTTGCAATTACAGAACACTTACAGCATTGAATGGTACAGACTTAGGCTGAAACTAATCTGCACATCCAGTGTTTTTAGGGTGTCTCATGGAAGAAAATAAAGCACAACAGTTCATTGGTAAATATCAGAACACAAAGTTTTTTGCTTTAGAAAACAAAGACCTTCCAAAATACAGTTCTGACGCAACTCATTAAAATGACCCCGTCAAAAGGCAAAATGCAAGTTAGTGATTTGGGGGATGGAATATCCAGTTTTTTTAATGTTTGGAGGAAAAACCAAGGTGACAAAAAAAAGCCATTTAAACATGCCATTTAAACATACGTTCAAACCTCTCATCCATCCACGTAGAAAAATGTCTGGCTTAGGAGTCAAGGTGCTCAAGCATAAGTATAACAGATGCTGAGCTCACACTTCAGCTCCATATCGCTCTTTGGAGATCATTATGGCAAAAAGTTCAACTAGTGCTGATGGTAATTTAATACATGCCCTGTGATTCCTTCCCAAACACAGACAAATTTTCCATCTGGTGGGGAAACAGTTCTAGAGCATCTCATCATAGCAAGCCACATAATAAACGCAGGCAAATGCAGAAGCAAGGAAGTCAAGAACATGAGGCCAAGAGCTCAGAGAAGATAATGACTGTAAGACTACAGCAACTGGAGAGCAACAGCTACAAATGACACTGCCACAAGGGACTAAGTGTTAAAGAGGTATTCCACTAAAATATTTGCATGTATATATTATTAAATTCGTTTCATTAGGGAGTACTGACCTTCAGACAGTGTCAACTATTGCAGCCTTCAGTGGCAGCTCCAAAAACCCCAGTTCCAAGTGCAGCAGCTTTGCTTTTACACCTGGAGAGCTTCAGCTTGAAAAACATGCTGTCAAATCACCACCACTTGAAAAGCAATGTCTAGTGAAAACCAGGGAAAGGGTATCTTTGCTTATGTATCTCATGCTAGATCTTTTGAAAGTGATGCAGCATAATGTACTTCTATTTCACGATTTCTTCATGCACCCTAACAAATAAAGAGAAAACTGCCTTCTTTCTCTCTTTTCTGTAGGTAACCTACAATTTTCAGAATATATAACAATTATTGCTCACTGGTTGAACAGGGGAAGGAAAAATAAAGTAAAACTCTCCCTCCTCTAAATTTACAATGACCAGGTTCTGCCCCTGCAAACTTGATTATGCAATCAGTCCTTTCTCTCTCCAAAACAACCTATCCCACCAACCTCAAAGAAAAATGCTCATTTGAAGCACCCAAAGATACATATCCACATCAAAATGTGACCTCCCAGTTTGTCCAATTTCTAAGAATCTTGCTTTACTCTTTTTGTCTGAAAGTATTTTTCATGCATGTCCTTCCATGCATGAAAAATAAACATAGTATTGAAGCAAGCACTGGCTGTAAAAAAAAAAAAAAAAAAAAAAAGAAAAAAAGCTGAAAGAAGCAAACTAGGCACTCACAACAACTTGGAAAATAGGGTTAAAACTGATTTGCAAAAAACAGTGATGCTCAGGAGGAAACTTTGGCAAGCAAGGAGTTATGGAAAGAGGGAATCTAAAACCGCCTCCCCAATGGATTTAAACTCTTAAAGTATCAAGGAAGTGAATTTACAGAAGCTGACCTCCCAAGGTATTATTCAGCCGAAACTGGTGAGGTGAGCATTCACTACTCCGACAGCTATGCACTAAATTATCACTCCATATGACTCAAACAGCAGTTAGAAAATAATTAAGCTAAAATAATGTCATACTGATATTGCAGAGGAGCATCTCTAACCACCCTTGCAGCAAGCCACAGCTTGGCCAGCCCGCAGCTCAGGAGACACCAGCATGACTCCTGGCTTCTCCCCCAAAACCTGGTGAGGAACCAAGGCGACCATCCCTCCCGCACCATGGGAAACTCCTCGCCTCACTGTGCTTGACAGAAAGCCTCCCTGGGCAAGCAAGCAGGTTGGAGGAGGAGGAAGGAGTAAGGAAGAAGTGCTAGGAGGAAGAAGAAGTGAGGAAGGGCTGAGCCACCCACCCGCAGCAACACAACAGCGCTGAGTTGACATATGACAGCAAAATAATCAGGCCATATAAGTTTAAGTGTGTAGATTTGGTTTATCATAACAAAGAGATTACTCAGATACATTCACATGATGGGCCGTATTTGTTATACATATGCTGCAGCTTTCCACTGCCGTCTTCAGGACGGAAAAATAAGCAGAAGAATCAACACAACCTGAGACTTCACACAGACCTGTTCATTTTGAGCTATTCTGGACTTTGCACCTGGCAAACATATTCCAGGCAGTCACTGTAAGCATCCTCAGCTTGTACGGGACTACTCACACACTTGAGCATAAACGTACAACTACACATTGGCAGAATCAAAGCATTAAGGTATCTCTAGATGTTTTCACCACCTTTATTCCATGATATTTAGTTTAGTTGGAGAGACACTTAACCTTATGAAACACTTAATGAAAGCATAATAGTTGTAACAGATTTAATTTTGTAAGTGAAAGTGAATTTTCTTCAATGAAAATGGCTTAAAGGGAGAGCTGATATCTAATGGGAGCTAAGGATGAATGCTTTTTTCCTGCGCTAAAAATCCCCTTTGGCTTTACCCCACTGAAACCACTGGAAATGTTGCCATTGATTTCCGCAGACCCAGCAACAGGTTTTTTATTTAAACAGCTTGTACATGAGCAGACAATAGAAGGGGGAAAGAATGCTTGTCAGCAAAGTAAAGCTCTACTAAAAATAACCTTTACAGTCGTAAAATATTCTTGCGAATAAATTTACATGTCAATAACAAAGAATAAGATCACCCAGGAGTGAGAGACACCTCCGTCACATGATGCTTCTCATCCAAAAATCTGTGGATCCAAAAATATAGGCCTGACACCTTTCTTTGTGCAAAGCCTTTAGGTGTGACCTACTGCCGACACTGGAAATCCCCCGGGCGCTCTGGCATTCCATTAAAAATTATTTATGAATGACCACGTGAACTGAGCAGCAGCCTTTCCCTCCCGAGGCCAGTAGGCAGAGTTGTGGTAGAAAATGCTGAAGTCAAAGAACTACAACTAAAAAAAAGGTAAACCAAATAATCTGTCCTTCTTCTGGCCTCGTATCAAAGCTGTTACAGACGTTTTAGCCTCATGCACAGAAATCACAGATCAGGGGGTAAAGGGAGCACCCAGTGTAAGTTTGTGTAAGTTTTAAAATCTGAAGAAAGCCAGGCCAGGTAGCTCTGGGCTGGTGTTCCTGCCCTGTAGCGCTGGGAGCTGCCCGAGGGTGGGATTTCCACATCTCACACCTGCTACAAACCGCATCTCCACCACGTCCCTCTGGATGCTACCACACAGATCCAGCCTGGGATACAAAGGAGGTCCTGCTCAGAAGTTGTTCTTTTGAGAGGTTCTGAAGAGAAAAATCTCCATGGCGTTTTCAGTGCTTTTCAGAGATGAAGGCAGGGGGAAGAAGACAATTCCCACATGTATTTCCTAAAATACTATTTTTACAGTGTAGCCGTGTTGCTTGCACAGTGGCTTTAAAGTAGTATTTTCAAAAAAGTTCAGTTATACTGAAGGTGCTGGAAGGTAAAGAAAACAGGTTTTGCAATTAACATTTCTTTTATTCTCCAGCTAACAGGATAGGAATTTTTAAGTACTCGAAACAAAACATTCCATGCTCATTTTCAGCTTTTAGTCACCTATTCAGTTGTCTTTTAGAGCGGAGTAAAATCATCATCCTGACATATTTCATTTTCGAAATTGAAAAAAAACAGAACTACAGATTTCCTGTTAAGAATGCAATAATTTGGATAATGGGGCCTTTTAAAGTTACAGTATTATAAAGAATCATTTCCTTTTCACCCAATAAAATGTGCTTTTTTTACTTCCTCAAGCACACTTGCTTTGCCACAGCTAGGGTGAAGCCCCAAAGACAGAGAATCCTTCAATTCCTACAAACTGGACAAGCCCTTTTCCAGTAAAGACTAAATGGGAAGCAAAGAACTAAATCCTTTATGAACAATGCTATTTTATGATAAAACCAAACTGAATGACCATTAGGATGCATGCCTGCAATAAGAGGGGGATGTGATCAAAATTAAGTATCTGCAGTTTCTCCTAAAATACAGCTAAAAATAATTAGTATGTGTATATATTTATTTATATATGTGTAACAGTTATATGAGTAATAGAATCATAGAATGGTGAGAGTTGGAAGAGACCTTAAAGATAACCAAGTTCCAACCCCTCTGCCATGGGCAAGGACACCTCCCACTAGAGCAGGTTGCTCAAAGCCCCATCCAGCCTGGCCTTGAACACTTCCAGGGATGGGGCATCCACAACTTCTCTGGGCAACCTGTTCCAGTGCCTCACCACCCTCACAGGAAAGAATTTCTTCCTAATATCTAATCTAAATCTTCCCCTCTTCCAATTTAAAACCATTACCCCTTATCCTAATATGGTAATATGTGTAACTATACATATAACATATGTATAGCTTAGTTACAACTAAATTAATGTTTGTGTAACACCTTGAAAATAGAAATTCTGAAACCAGCAGGTACCAGGCTATAGCACAACTGACGTACACAGCCCCAAATTCACAGTGACCGTGCTGATCCACCACAGGAGCCCAAGGCTCTCAGGTGCAGCACACCCTGCTCCTACACCGCAGCCCCACCACCATAACTGCTGGGACAAGGAGCCTGATGACACCTGTCCCCAATTAGGGACTTGTGGAGAAGGTGGCGTGGTCTCCTGCCCAGCTGGGACATGGGGACCTGGCACAGAGACATGGATATTCGCTTGTCCTGACAGCACTGAACTCAGACCTTCCCAAAATTATTCTCTTGCATCAGAATCTCATTAAGGTGTTTTTTTTCCTAATGAAAAGGTGATGATCTTTTTTAAACTACACTCATACTTACCTCTCTCTTGCTCTAAAAATCAGGCCCCACCAATAGGGAAGATGCCTCCAAAATACTGCACTTCATTAGTGTAAACACTCATTTCTTAAGTGTATGAAAGGTACTTACCCAGGTTCAAATGCCAAGTAAACAACAATTTATTAGAGAACAGCACCATAACATCACGTAAAATCGCACTGAATCAAATTTAACTATAAATTACCTCACTAGACTACAATCATGTTATTAGTAATGTAAGCCCCCCCCCAAAAAAAAAAGATTTGGCCATTAAAAAACCCTAAATACACACCAAATCAAGGGAAAAAAAATCATAGTTTTGAATTTGCAGCCTGAAGATGTGCTGTGCTACATGGTCTGACGACGCAAAGGATCTGACAAAAATCCACATCTTTGCGTGGATTCAGTGAAAACAAAGAGACCCACTCACATTTGCAGATCAGAAACCACGCTCTGAGTCTTGGGCTCAATCAAGAAACTCTGCACAGGAAATCTTATGTATCTTATACTTTTAGATGTTCCTTATCAAATCACAAGTGGATAAGCAGACAGCTTACCCTTAACTAGAGCAAGCATCTAAAGGTTACCCACTGTCTTCCTGGAGGGTTTTTGTCACGGACACTGCTACACTCACAAACTTCTTCAAAACCATGAATACAAAATATCGCTATGAGTAACTTCCGATCACAAGACTTTAATAATAACCCATTTTCGGAAACTGCTAAAAATCTTCACTGCCTCTTTCAGCATTACCCAGGATCATGCCTGAACTCGCCACCCAGGTGCTGGCACTCCATCCCAACTGGCAGATGTTGATATCTTTTATACCCCAAGCTAACAGGACACAGGGGCTTGTTGGGGATGAGAGGCAGCCTTTGCCCTTAGAAAACTACTTTTGGTGATCTCATGCCATCATGATGCCTAGTCTGGCTTTGGATCCCAGGTAATGATTTCTCAAGGTCTTCTGATTCCCACTGAAACGATGGAGCTGTTTTGTTGATGGATTTAGTCAGTATAGGCTATTTATAATAAATACGCCTTAAATAGAAATGGATATAAAGGGAAAAAGGCTGCCTTTCGGACCCAACCCAAAGCTCCACGAGGCGCTACACGGAACAGTTAAGCGGGAACCCTCATCGTCACAAACCAGATGAAGAAGTTCTTCAAACAAAGTGTGTCGCCTTCTCCTGCTACAAAGGGCTGTGCGGAACCAACTCGCCCAGCCATCCCCACCAAGAAACAATGCCACATTCTTTGAATACATTCGCCCACATGGTGTGATATCTGCAGCCCAACATCCACGACATCCAAGTTAAACGAGTAAATATTTGCATTGCGAAGTTGCATTTGTCTTGGAATACGATCCCTCCTCATGTGGTTTTGACACATGTGCCTTGTCAAATAAATCACAGCTCACTGGGTGTGCACATTAAAAATAATTTGTCTATCTTGTTAGATGCCATCGCATACTTCAGTTTACGAGGTGTGAAACTGGGAGGGGAAGGTCCTACATGCCCGGGACAACTATATATGGAGCACGTTGAGGGAACATCAAATCCCGCGGTCTGTCTGTCCCACAAACGCAGCAGATCCCCGGCGCTAACACCCGTGCCCGTTTCCCACGGCTCCCTCGACGGCACGGCAGCCACAGCCCTGCCTGCAACACGCGTGGGGCCGTGCCGCGCACCCACCACCCAGGGCAGCGCAGCGGGGGCCGCCCCGCCCCGGCGACCGGCACCGACAGGTCTCCAAGGGGCCGCCCCATCCCGGCGACCGGCACTGACGGGGCTCCCGTGGGTTTCCGCCCGGTCCCGGCGTCCGGCACCGACGGGGCTCTCGGGGGTCTCCGCGGGTCC
>VXBW01005693.1:1365882-1387766 GCA_013400375.1 Thinocorus orbignyianus
GGGGAGTTCATTGACCTGTTTTCCTTGCTCCACACAGAGCTGGCCCCCGAGCACGGCCCGCGGCCGGGGGACACGCTGGACCAGTGGGTCTCGGCCTTCCTGGTGTACGCCAGCGTGCTGTGCGAGAAGCACCCGGCGCGCTGCGGAGCCATGTTCAAGTACCTGGACACCATCCGCAAGCTGCACGCCACCTACGGGGGCACCTCCTGGATGAACTACGACGAGGACTTTAGGCGGCGGGCGGCCAAGGACCCTTCCCTGCCCTGGGGGGACGTGGACCTGGACCTCTGGATGAAGTGGATGGCGCCCCTCAAGTCCCTCATCGACAGGAAGCTGCCGGGGGAGGTCGAGGCACCGGCCTCGCCGCCACCAGCACCGGCCCAGAGCCCCAAGAAGGAGGAGAAAAGCCAGGTGTGACAGGCCGGCACTGCGCGGTGTCCCACTCCCCTGGATAGGCATGGAGCCCCTCTTCGGGGGGATAAGCAGGAGGGGATACCCTTAAGTTTCACTGTGAGGGTGGTGAGGCCCTGGAACGGGTTGCCCAGGGAAGTTGTGGATGCCCCATCCCTGGAAGTGTTCAAGGCCAGGCTGGATGGGGCTGTGAGCAACCTGCTCTAGTGGGAGGTGTCCCTGCCCATGGCAGGGGGGGTGGAACCAGATGATCTTTGAGGTCCCTTCCAACTCTGACCATTCTGTGAGTTGGTTGGCACATCCTGTGGTGTGGATGTGTTACTTGTGCTAACTGTAGTCACTGGGCATGTGGCCATACCTGCCAGAGCCACGCAGGTGCCTGGCTGGTCGCTGTGGGAGGTGCGTGGGCACTGCTGGGGAAGAGAAGCACTCTCTCAGCAGATAATTGTAGCATTTATTGTTCTGGCCACTGGTAGTTATGAATCCCGGTAATTCCCTCCTCTGGTATATAATTGTGTTTTCCTTTAAGATGTCAGAGCGCTGTGTTGTTTCCCAAGTTGTCTTTGGAAAATTAACTTTCTCAGCAATACAGGTCCCCATATGTAAGACAAAGAGTACATACTCTACGCTTGCTAATGGAGCATGTGGTAGTTGCAGGCTGTGTGGGAGGCCAGAAAAATTGATGTGAATAAAGCTGAACTTCAATATCAACGGCTGCAGCTTGCAAATTTCACTGTGACTTGGTGGTTTAATTTAGTTTGGGACTCAGCAGATTTAATTCACAAGTTGTGGCCTGTTTTGCAGGGAAGGATGGTGGGTGTGAGTTGGCCAAGTAGGGGAATACTTTGTTGTATGTTAAGGGTTTGCTTTCATTACAGGCATCAAGTGTCACTGAATTGGCATAACCCCTGATGTATGTGGGCAGGTCTGCCCTCACCAGTGCCTGAGCTGTGGCAGTGAGCTCTGCTGCTGCAAAGGGCTGGCTGTGCCTATATTAGGGCTTGTGCTGCTTCTCTTGTGTCAGTGGCTGTATTCTGTCAGATCCCCAGCACAGAAAATGCTGAACGTTAAATGTTGATTTTCATACCAGCTGATTGGTGGTTAGAAGATTTTGTTATATTTGCTACGTTTATTTCTAAGCGATTTTTATAGGACCGTAGGAAGAACCTTTGTGTTCCTGGAGGTTTTTTTGCTAGCTCATCAGATGCTCTGCTGCCCAGGGGCTGTCAGCGCAGAGGAGTGGCTAAATTGTTGGACTCTGCCTGATCTGGAAAGGGAGAATCCTTTCTCGGGGCATCTGCAAGTGTTTGGTGTGTCACACCAAATTCTGACTGGGGTACCTATCAAAAGTGACGTCTCTGGGCTGATGTGCAATAAAGAAAGGGAGCAAATACTACGTAGTGGATAGTGTAACGGGTCCCAGTGCAGGCCTTGTGGCATTGGTACTTTCTGTGGTTGATGCTCTAGATTTATGCAGCTTGTTCTCATATCTCTGTTTAGATTTCTCCGTTCTCAAGAACAGCAGCTCAGTTCTTGTTCTGCTACAGATCTTATCTGAGCACCAGCCGGGCAGTGGCTCGTAGCTTTCATCTCATCCGAGACTGGATCTTCAGCTTGTCACATTAACCAGACTTGTAACTTCTTCCGCAGTAGCTGGTCTGTCAGTGCTGAGCTTTGCACTGTTGTCTGCTGAGGCACCACAGGTCTTGATCGCCTTTGGTTTTGTGCAAATTTCACAGTTAGCTTTTAGCGGGGCCATTGATTCTTTTAATTTTTTTTAAATGTTTTACCCCCCCTAGCATTTGGAAGAAGCAAACAGATTGTGTAAAGGAAAACTAAACCTATCTATTTTAACTAGATAGTTGTGAAATACCTAAAGTGTAATGTTGTTAAAAACAGTAATGCTTTAGCAGCACAATGGGAAAGCAAAAGTGAAAGTGTAATTGTTCAGTGTGGGTTCAAACGCCTTTCTGTTATGAGAGCAGCTTTTAATTGGTAGCACATAGTCTTTTATAACTGTTTTAGAAAGTCCTTAATAATGTTTTGGACATTTGCTAAATGTAGATGAGGCCTAAGTTAAAGCCTGAGTTTATCATTGGCAAGGCAGCAGCAAGGAAATGTTGCTCTGTTGGAGGTGACCTGTGGGTTTGCCCTGCACCTCCCTGGCTCCTTGCAAGCTCTAATTACTTTGTATGAAACTACTTCAGAGAAGTAAGACATGACTTCACGTTTGGGCAAAAGAATCAGAGAAAGAGCTTTGGCCAGAACCTAAGCTATTCCACATTCATGCCCTCAAGAGGAAGAGGAGGTGTTTTTACAAAGACCTTTTCTCCCCGGTTGTTTATTTGAACAGATTTTGTTTTCATAATTTCAAGGGATAGCATTAGGCAGCCTGACTGAATTTCATTTCCTCTTTCAGTTGCAGGCTCCTTAAATTACAGCTTGATGTAGAGCCTGTATCTCTGGTTCTGCAGTTCTACAGAAGGTTAACCAGTAAAAACAAAGTCAAGGAAAACAAAGTGTCTTGTTTGAAGCTAGCTGTCCTTTTGTAAGGCGGTAGTGCAGAGCTTTAACTCTGCTTTACACAGAAAGAACAAAGCAAGAAACCCTAGTTTCACTTCAGGGGCAGTAATTGGCAGGCACGTAGGATAACTGAGAGAGATTCCTGCAAATTCCTGTTTGCGTTAACTTCAGACAATTTTCCATTTTTTTTTTTCCAGACTCCATGAAAACAGAAGGCCAGTTGGGATGGCAGTCAGACTTAAGTGGGTGAGTTCATATATAAAAACTGACTAACTTTGGATTTTAAATATTTGCAGATTTGTTAAATACAGAATTTCTTATTGGTGCCAACAGCCTGACTCCGTTGGTGTTTAAGTGGAGCTCTGGTATTCTAGTGCATTCTTTTACCTCTGCCTCTGTTGCGTTGCAAGCTGTGCTAGAGAAGACGTAGGAAATTCATTTTACCCAATCAGCAATTGTAACAATGGACTACAAACCTGCAGAGCAAGCCAGTTTGCTGGAAAACAGGAATTCCCGCAGCGCAGCACTTGTCACAGACTATCCAAAGAGGGCAAAGATTCAGGAAGGTGAATAAATTGAACATTGGTTGAATGAGGTCAGGAACAGTCTCCTGGAGGAGAAACCTGCCCTAAAATACTTCTTTGAAAGTATAAGCCAATTTAACGTGCAGATTAACCCTTCTCATTTGAGCAAACTCGTGTGCAATCCTGGATCTTTGCAGATCACAACCGGACACTTCAAAAACCTATGTACTATATTTGTTTAAAAAAAAAAATAAATCATACCTTGTCTTGTTACAGCTGTTATTTCTACCGTTTCATTGAGAATATCTGCAACATAAATGTATATTTGAACTGAAATAGTTTCATCCACTTGGTATAATAACTCAGGTTGTCAACAGAATTTGCCTGTGAGGCTCAATATCGCCTCTCCATTCTTTTCTGAAAAACGCATTAACCTTTGCTGTCATTGCCAGAAATCAGTTATAGCCCAATTGGGCATTACAAAATTCTTGATTAAGTATAATAATTGACCTACTTTATTATATTTTTATCCTTGTAGAATGCTTAAGATCCTGAGCACCAGACTAGGCCTTTGTAGTCTGGTGCTCATGAAAATAATATTCACTGGTTCACAGTTTAATCATTCTACATCTGAGTGTTTTGTTTTCTTTTCCTTTTCCCTTGCATACTAGGGAGTATGATCAAGGTAATACTGTGGTCCAGTAACGCGCATGATGGTAAGGGTATGCCTTTAGTTGTTTCAGGAAAAAGCTACCATTATCTGCTCTCCTTTACCTTTCTTGGTAGTTTCAATAACATGCATAACATGAAGTGTTTGTAAATTGATATTAAACTGTTTGTGACTTCACCTAAATAAATTTTTTATATATATAAATGCTGTTCTTAGTCTTTTTCTTTTTTTTTTTTTTGACCTCCCTTGTTCTTATATTGCCACTTCCCCTTTTGTAATCGCTTTTTTCCATCACCTGACCTTTTGCACAATTTCTGGTTTTCAGTTAGGAAAGCACAACCGTGGCTTAACTATGGACAGAAAACAAACCGACCTTTGAAATTTGCTTTCGGTATTTTGCATAAAGGCTTGATAACATTACAGCTGTAGTTGTCGTAGCTTACTCCTCTTTGACAGTTGTTGAGACAAGGATTTGGATCAGGCCTTGATCTGTCTGCAAACAAAACAGCTGCCGTACTGAAATACCTGGATTTAAACGGCCTCTGAGCTGGGACTTTGATTTAGTGAATGCTGAGATACCTGCATTCAACACAGTAGAGTTTAGGGCACTTTTACAGAGGGAAGTGCAAGTTATAAAAAATACCTTTCATTTTACAGAAAGGGCTTAAGCTCAGTAATCAGATCACTCGTGCCATTTTTTGGTTGTCTTAAGAAATCGGAACTCAGTTACTTGCTGGCCCGTGCTGTGTCTCTTCACCATCGTTGCTACATGTGAACCACTGCAGGCATCCCCTCCTGATGAAGGGGTGTAGTAGTGGCAGGATTGGGGTGGAGGCGTGGGGAGGGGGGGAGTGTAGAACAAGGAAGGATGAGCAGAAGTTGGTCTCAGTGCCACTGATGAGTTACCCAAGTATGAGTCTTAACCTACTGACTCAGAGCAGCGATGCTTTTGTTTTTCATGTCCTCTTTGGGAGCGTCATGCCCAGCTGGAGTCTGAAACACTTCCTAACGTTCTTCGCTGAGTCATTCTGCCAAGAATTTGTTTGGTTTGTTTGTTACTCTCTCCAGTCTTCATACAGTCTGGTGCCCTTCCTGGCTCTGTTGTCTCTTCCCAGTTTCCTGGTTGCTACTGGTCCTGGGTTGGACCACCCTGTCTACAGAAGGCACATTGTCAGAGCTTTGCCTTGCTCTCCAGTGTCAGCAGCTGCTTTAAAATTGCTTCCTGCTTTCATAAAGAAGCTTGCCCTTCAGATTATTAGCAGCGGTGTTTTAAAACATGAGGGACATAGCATCACCCATTTTTTTGTTGTTGTTCTGTTCTTTTTTTTGTTTTCCTCTCAGTTCTTCATAAACTTGGCCTTCATCACTGTCTGTGAGCCACCCAGTAATTTCACTGTGGTACTTGCCCATCCTTGCTTTGGGGTTTATTGATGCATGTGTGCTCTTTGCTTTTCCCCCTCAATGCTGTCCTGTAAGCTTCTGCATGAAATTTCCTTGTCCATTAGTTTCTCCGTAAAACTGTTGGACCTCACTGGGTTTCTGTCAAATTCCAGCAGTTAGCTACTGCATGGGTTTGCAGGTGTCACTGACACAGGGTGAGTCCTACCTTTACAGCTCCCGATGTTGTCATGTCCTTGGGTTGGCGTGCTGACTGTGTTGAAAGGGTGGTGCAGAATTATTATTCTGGAGAAGACTGAGGGGAGACCTTATTAATGCTTATAAGTATCTGAAGAATGGGTTGAAGGAGGATGGAGCTGGACTCTTTCCAGTGGTTCCCAGTGACAGGGCACAAGCTGGTACATAGGAAGTTCCATTTGTATATGAGGAAAAACTTCTTTATGGTGAGGGTGACAGAGCCCTGGAACAGGCTGCCTAGAGAGGGTGTGGAGTCCCCTTCTCTGGAGACCTTCAAGACCCACCTGGTTGCAGTCCTGAGTGATGTGCTCTGGGCAATCCTGCTTTAGCAGGGCAGTTTGACTAGATGATCTCTAGAGGTCCCTTCCAACTCTGACAATTCTGTGATTTTGTGAATTGTGTATCCTCAGTTCATCCCTGATTTGCTATGAGGAGATTTATTTTGGTGATGATGCTAAACTTGCTGTCATTTGCATGGTGTGGCAGGCAGGACAGAAGTGCTAAAGATGCCTGCTGTCTGAAAGCAGGTATCCGGGATAACCCTTTAATTAAGTGATGCCTGAAGATTCAACACGTGGCGGGCAGGAAGCTTAGCATGGAAATGAAGCATGATTCTGTTATTCTGACTGTGATCTGCAGCGGAAATCGGTGATAGCCAGGAATTTTTTTTATACTATTTCTGTGGTTTCTATCACTTGGTGGTGGTGATGTTATCTTTTCAGCGTTGCTGCAATTTTTTATGCTTTTCTCAAAAATCTTGAACATTTATACAAAGTTGCAGCAAAGCTTTTCACCAAGACTGATGGAATTTCCAGTTGGGAGTACTTGTGAAATGTTTGGGAGGACCAGCATCTTATAGAAAAACAGTTTTCTGTCAGTTGACTAGAGTTAAGTACCATGTACTTTAGGGGGGTAATATCAGGTAAGTTTATGGTTAGGGATTTCTAGAAAGATGGAGGATTTTTTCCACAGATGTGCCTTTTCATGCGCTGGATTGATGTGTGTTGTTATTACAAAGAGCAAATTAAAACCAGTGCAGTGTGACTCTTACAGCACAAAATGTGTTGCAACTTGGAAAGGGATGAAGCTAAATTACATGGCTTGGGAGTTTAGAGTTGATCTTCAGCGAAGGTGGAGTCAAATGTTTGTTTGACTATCCAGCTTTCACATGTGTGCAGTGGTTAGGTTAGAGATAACTGGAGCATCTGGAAGAATGAGATGATGTTAGTACTCTCCTGGCCTTACTAGTGTCATGATGTGTCTTTAAAGGTAAGATGACAACAGAACGTTTTGCACGTGGGGTAGGCTGTCACATCTGCAGCTGATGAAAATTGTTGCTTCTGAGGTCTGATGGGATCCTGTCAGTTATTCAGTGTGAATTCCAATTTAAGCTTAAAGCATTGCTTTCCCATCTTCCTCTTATCGTCTTGCCAACTTGTTTTCTTTATAAAAATCTGGTGAACACAGCAAGCACGTCCTTGGGTGGGATCAGGCAGTTTCTGACTGCATGTACAAAGCCTTTCACCACCACGTAGGTACTTCTGCCCTACTGTGGCATTGGCAGCAGGTCTTTCTGTCCACTCCTGTGGCAAAAACAAAACCAAAAGCCCAGAGAGTGCTTGTAACTGTTGAGGGGAGGGAGAGAGGGATGTGAGTCAGTACTAACAGCCTAGATGTTTGTGGAAGCGCTGTCTAGTGAAGTTATCAAATGGGGTTTTTTTTAGGTCATGTGCTTAATAGGAACTGCATCACTTGATAATTGCCTGTGGGAGTGCTTTTGTCCATTTTTCCTACAAAGAGATTATGCTCTGAAATTCTAAAGCTAGATCTTGCTTTTCCCCTCTTGCTTTGGCACTCAGGTTTGACTATTGCCCTATCACAAAGTTCAGTGTGCATCAGTGCAGCCTGATACAGCACATAAACTATTAATAAACTATTACCCATATATTTGTCTGGATCCAGGACTTTTTTTTTTTTCCCTCTTTTTTATTCTTTCTCTTTTTTTTTCCCCCCTTTCCTCTTTTTACCCTGGGAATTCTTGTTCAAAGCCCGTTGGCATCTTATCTTTGCAGTTTGGCAGTTTACTGGGCAATCAGCTAAATGGCAGCTGAGGCAGGAACATGTTTACTGTATCTTATGTATTTGCAAACTTGAAATATTTCAAGAAGTACTTTTACATTGTTGTTGGTTGTTGCTCTTTCTTTACTTTAAAGAACACTTTCTTCTTCCCAGAGTCTCAGTGTGGTGTTGCTGTGTTAGTATTTCCAGGGCAGCAGGGGAATGTTTACATCCAAACAAAAATCTGTTTTCTTCGAATTTTTTTTAATTGCAAACATTTGTGTCCATAAAATCCTTTCCACCACATAACTCAGTCGCTGTCTAGCGCTTTTTTTGTTTTTGTTCCTGTGCAAAGTCTAAAACTCAGATCATGTTCAGTTTTCAGTTTTTTATTTTCCGAACTGTGTAATACGAGCACTGCATCTGCACCTACACAAGCCGATTTAGAAAAGGCCACTTGCCACTTGAGATGGCAGTCCTCGCCATCTGAAGTCAGGAATGGCTGTTTAAAAACAGAAATTTGGCTTGAGTTTGCTTCACATATTATAAGAGACGTTTACATGTGCGATGTTATGGTGAAAGTGTCCATAAGTGCCCTATATTATCCCAAAATACGAGGTTACGAGGCTATTGTGACGCCTCAGCCCGTAGTGTGTTCTGCAGAGGCAGCTGGAGGCAGTTAAAGGGCTGGGAGCTCTGGTGTTAATTGGTGAGGCTCTTTAGCTGATAAACTGCAAGACGATGTGGTGGCAGAGGACCTGGACTGTGTCTTCCTCTGTAGATGTCCCTGGCATAAACAGACCGAGACAGCTCCTTGAAGTGTGTAACACAGGCCAAGAGTTTGCACCTCCCCTGCCTGAACTTTCCACCCTCTGCTCAGGCTTTCTGGCATTCATCTCCCACTGCACCTCCCTCATCTCCTCTGGGTTTGTTTCAGTCTGTAACAGTCAAATGTCATTCATGCAGGTGTTTGGAAGGAAGAAATACCACCGGTACCCACAGATGGTTTCCTACTGGATACATCTCCCCATGGGTGATCCATGCAGTGCTAAGCAAAAAGATAATTTTTTTTTTTCCCCCTTTAAAGATGGGGAATTAAGTTTATACACTTAACAGAGGTGCTGGGATTACAAATTAGCAAACTTGGATTCTTGAGCATGAAATAAAAATCAGTTCAAGGTGGGGAAATCTCCAAGGGTGCTTTTGCTCAGGGTGCGCAAACATCTGTCTTGGTGTGACTGTGCAGCCAGTGAGGTCCTTGAAGCAAAAGGCTTCTCAGAGTGATGTGGGTTGGGAGGAGAAGCACTTAGTTTTCCCTCTTTCCATGTAATTTTCCTTGTTCTTTCTCCCTCACCAACAGTCTCCCAGGCCAGAGACATGGCCTTGTTGTCAAGTACTGGTGGGTAACAGGGGAAATCTGACTGTCATTACATTGGATTGTTGAGAGAAATGAGAGAGTTTACATCTGCAAGAACATGGAGGTTTTACAGAAGCAACACAATAAATTTGGTGGTATTGCAGGGCCAAAAAAAAAAAAAAAAAAAGTGACTTCAGGATACCCAGTGTGTTCTTTGCTTTTCTATTTAGGAAAAAAAGCTTCAGCTACCCAGCCTGATGTGGCATTGGCCAGCAGAAAAGCTATGGGCAGAGAATCTCAGTGAGGTTTGGTAACAAAAAGTAAACGTGCACGTTGTTACTGCTGCAGGTGTGTTGTCAGCACCTATATGAGCAGAAAGAGGAGCCCTGGCCAGGCTGCTGGTGATGTTGATCTACCAAGAATGAGGGCGCTTCATGGAGCTGGAGCTGTGCAGCTCAAGCAAGGAAGGAGTTTAAAAGATCAAAAGATGACTCTTCTTGTGCCTTAGCGTGCTTTTTTTTTAAAAAAAAAATTTAAAAAAAAGGGCACAAAAAGTACTTTCATTGTATAACTGGAATGTGCAACAAATAATCACAACATATAAGCTACAGTTGCAAATACTTTTTGAGAGGAGTGTGGGTGGTATCTGGTATGCACCATTTCCCAAAACATGCATTTTCTATTTTAAACATTTCGATTGCATGCAAATGAAAAGGAATAAAACTGAATCTTTCAGTGCAAATGAAATAGAGAACAATACGTTTTGCCAGCGTGTTAAGATTATTTGAAATGTTTTGTGTTTCTGTTAGCAAGCATTTAAAAACATTGAGTGTTGGGTTTTTTCGTCAGTGCTCAAAATACTGACAACAAACTTTTAGCATGTCACAACACTTGCACAACACTTGTTGAGAGCAGCACAAGTTTTTTGTGGCCCTGTATTTCACAGAAATATAAGTAATTTCAGTTGTTCCCCATCAGAAGTGTCTCTGCAGACCATGGAAATGAAGAAACTCTTCTCTTTATTTTTTTTCTTTCTCTTTTTTTTTATATTATGCTTTTTTGGTGTTCTGGCCTCTTCAGTCTTGACACCTTGTTGCTGCAAGAGGGAATCACTGGAGACAATAAACAGGTAGAGACGTGTCCTCGTGAGCATAAGAAAAATGCAATGAATGCTACTAAGCTTTCCTAAGTCTGGGAAACGTTGGTGATAGCTTGGTTCTTATCTCACAGTGGTGGAGGACCAGAAAAGGCAAACTCGCTTATGGCTGTAGCTTGTGCTGCCTAGAAGACTGTGACAGCAGGCCCTGTGTATCACTGCAGTGGAAAGGGCACGGGATGATTTGGCTGTGGGAGGAGGAGAAAATTATTTGACAAAACATGTCCTGGTGAGATGGCCAGCTCTGTTGCTTACTCTGACAAGCCACAAGGCAGTAAAACATATTTAACTTCTCTTTCAACACGCAGAAGTGACTTTCTTGAGATGGGGTTGTTGCCTTGAGTGTGTGCACCTGTTTGATGTAGTGAGTGTTTTAAAAATAGCGTTGTAAATGCTGGACCTGGTCAAGCAAGGACCTGAAAACTTTGAAACGTTGTTAGCTCTGGATAGCTTTGCTTGTTAGTTTGCTCTGCTCAAAACTACTGTCAATTAAATTAACTTCTGTATTGCCGTTTTACTGTTTGTGAAGTTCCGCCACAGGTTTCCAGTGGCTTTATTGATTAATTACTTCATGAACAACAAGCAAATGACCTGTTCTCCTGATCTGGTTCCCCCCAGAGAACCAGAGAAATGCTGTTGTGAAAAGGAGAGTAATTTCAGATATCATGATGAAGGCTAGAGCTATTTAGGAAATCACATGTAGAGCTTGCCACTTACTTTACCCGCCCCTCTCTCTTGCTGCACCCTTGGAAAACAGGCAGGACCAGAGACAAAGCACCAGCAGTTGTAGCCTGGTGGGCCAGTGAAGGAGAATGAGCCCTTTGAGATAACTAAGGTAAGGATGGGGAGAGTTCTTTTCATACTTGGTTAATGATCTTCACCTGTGATGTCCACTTTAAGGATCTGGGGGAAATAGGGGAATGCACTTACACCACATCCTAGCACTTAACACAGGACTCCAGGAAAGGGCATGAAGTTTGGGGCTGTAAAGATGGAATATTCAGCCTATATAATTTTCAAATACCCACAATTTCTTCTAATTTCTTCTAGATGAAGACATCATTCAACATCTCTAAATACATCTGCTAGTTAGATGGTAAGAGAAGCTCAGTTTCCGTGTTCTCCAGTTTATTTTGTTCCTGTTGAGCCTCTTGTCCTCTGAACCACTGTGCTGTTCTTTACAGTGCAAGCTTCTGCTTCTTGTGTTTCTAAAACAAAGCTTATCTACCTGACCTTAGATTGAGCATTATGCCAAAAAAAAACCACCTCAACCCATTTTGTTTAAAGCTGCTCCTACTGCAACTATATAAAAATTGCTCTCATTTTTTCTCAACAGACAGGCCCCTTATGTTCAGCATCACACCTGTGTACATTTAGTGTTATATTTATTTATAAAAGTGTTTCCAATCAAGTGTTTTCATTGCTGAAGGTATTATTTTAACAAGTTGCAGCATCAGAAAAGTTGTTCGTTTTTTTCCAGTTTTCCAGCAATTTCTATAAAACGAAAAAGTACCGAAAACCCACCTCAAGGATTTTAAGATTTTTTGCTCCTTTGTACTCCAAGGAAGAAAAATGGATTAATCTAGGAATTTGCACAGAAATTTCTCTCACTTTACTGCAAGGCTTTGGAGGTACATTATAATTGTCTTGTCGTGCAAGTTGTTACTGCATTAAAAGTGGAGGGTGTGCAAAAAAAAAAAAAAGAGCCTTGGCATTTACATTAACGGAGACGGCCGGCAATACAAGTGGGATTTTTCAAAGTATTATTAGATCAGAAATTTTAAATCATTCCTCATTTTTTTTACTTAGAGGATAACCAAACTGATGCAAACCAATTTCTGGGACTATATTTGTAGCGCTATCTTTAGTTTCTATTTCGGTGGTCTGCCTTGGAGCCAGATTTTTTTTATTAACTTGGAGTTTTTCTGGCACGACGTTAAAACGGCTCTGCTTTATTATTCCTAACATTTTGCAAAATCTCTCTTCAGAGCAGACTTTTCTAAATTAACCAATGCTTGTGCAGTTATTTTCTACTTACAAAACCACAGCTGAAAGAAGCAATTAAAAAGCTTGTTTGGCACTTTAAACTTGGAATTTAATCTGTATTTAAGACAAATAAGTTCTCGTTTCAGGATTGTTTGATGCAGCCATTTCCCCTGTCGATGTTAATCGTATTTTGGGGTGTGTGCGGACTGTAGGATCTAGAGCTTAGGGATTTAGAATGATGGATTCTCATACAAGTGATTCCAGATGGTCGGATTTTTCCTTCGGACACTGTCCTGGCTCTTCCCAAGACATAATTTGTACCAGCCATCCCACGATCACAACACCCTGCCCCTCGAGAGGCATTTGGTATAGCTAGGCTGCATTGCGCCTCTGTAAACCTCTCTCATCACGAGAGTAATGCTCAGCAAGCAGAGTAATACTAAGCCTTCCCAATACTGATGCGAAAAGAAAAATGTGAAAAATCCCCAGAGGCGCAGACGAGAAGCCAAGGAGGGGAAGCTGCATCCCTGGCAGGTGTCCGACTGTGGCACTGGGATGGCAAATCCCTGCAGCTTCACTCTCACTGTGGCGGAAGGGAGATGCTCGGTGTGGAGCCAGCCGAGCAGATCCTGGCGTGAGGTAGCACAGAGCTGTGGCAGCATCCTGGTGATGCAGGTCTGGCAAGTCCCAGTCCCTGAGTGGTGTTAAACTGCTCACTGTGAACAGTGCCCTCGGCGACACAGAAACACAAAAGAGGTGAGGTCCTTCTCCCCCTCTGCTCTGCACTGGTGAGGCCACAACTGGAATACTGCCTCCAGTTTTGGGCTCCCCTGTTCAAGAGAGACAGGGAGCTACTGGAGAGAGTCCAGCACAGGGCAATGAAGGTGATTAAGGGATTAGAGCACCTTCTTTACGAGGAAAGGTTGAGAGAGCTGGGACTCTTTAGCCTGGAGAAGAGAAGGCAGAGGGGAAACCTTATTAATGCTTATAAGTATCTGAAGAATGGGTTGAAGGAGGATGGAGCTGGATACTTTTCAGTGGTTCCCAGTACCAGGACAAGGGGCAATGGACACAAGCTGGTACATAGGAAGTTCCATTTGTATATGAGGAAAAACTTCTTTATGGTGAGGGTGACAGAGCCCTGGAACAGGCTGCCCAGGGAGGCTGTGGAGTCCCCTTCTCTGGAGACCTTCAAGACCCACCTGGATGCCATCCTGAGTGATGTGCTCTGGGCAGCCCTGCTTTAGCAGGGGAGATGGACTAGAAGATTTCTGGAGGTCTCTTCCAACTCTGACAATTCTGTGATTCCATGAACTGCTGCTCATGTGTTACTTTTGACCAAGGCAAGGTGTCCACCTCTTCAGCATGAGCTACAGAGCCAGGACTTCAGTTGCAAAGCAGGCTAGAGCACACGGGAGCACTGGGTCCCAATCACACCAGTCTGAGCTGTAGCAATGATTAGACCTGCATGTGGTTAAGTTTAATAGTGTCAGCTGCTATGCAGGAGGTCAAAGCATTGTACCTGGCTACCTCTACTCCTCTTCCCCCAAAATATAGAGCTAAGTTTTTATATATACATAAAAAACATGTAGATGTAAATATAAATCTAATTTAATTTTCAAGTCTTAAATGAATGTCAATGGTCTAAGTATAAATAAATAAATGGCTGCATGTGTCTACTTTATTCAAAGCCCCATTTGCAATTCAGAAATGTTTCTTGGAGCTGTCAGACTTTTCCCAGCACTCCAGCAGAGAGGGAATCTTCTGTCGGGCAGTCTGCCACCTCGGGTGCTGCACTAGTAGCTGTGAATGTGCTGCGTCCACACACTGCAACAGCAGCCCCTGTCTGAAATGCCAGGGGCTCAGCTGCTACCTTGCCAGTGCACCACAGAGCTTGCCATGGAAATTCAAGGCACCTCTTATTGGACCAATCTAGGTAAGTGGAGTGAAGACAGAAAACCAGATCGCAGGCAGTTGGTAAGACGCAGTGTCTTTTGATTGCTGTCTTGGTGCACATCATTCTTTTATCCCAGGAAAATTTCCCACCATCAGAAAAATATTTGTCATGTATTAAAACAGGATGCATCTTCACATGCACAGGATGGGTATACACTAAACTTCAATATAAGCTTTTCTTTCCTGGGCAACGAAAGCTCTCATTACCCTCCTAAGGCACTGACAGTCTTTTCATTTATTGCTTTTAGCTCTCCCAGCGGACTGCAGAGCAAATAATGAATGAGTACTTTGATTTTTACCAACTTTTAGTAGATGGTATGTTTTGATAACTCAGAACTTATTCCACAGATTGTCATTCTGCCTGGAGACATACGCTTTAACACATTGCGGAGCTTTAAGGGGGAGAATTTGTTCTGAGGACAACCATGTGTCCTGGGAAAAAGATGGGAAGAGATAAACAAAATAGTTAAACATTTGGAATGGAGATGGTGAGTTAGTAGCTCCCTAAAGTGGAAAGTAGAAATCAAGTGTATTTCTTTGCATGCACGTTCAGTAGTTTGATATCTTAAATCAAGAGGAAAAGCACACAGAGTCCATCCGTTTTTTCCATCAACTGCCTGCATGCCTGCATCCAGCTAATGTTTGTGTTTCCAGTGTAAACAGGAATACTGCAATGAGTCCTGGCCACCAACAGACAATATATTGAAGTGGTTAATTTGATATATCGTTAATTCTAATTATTTTTTTTTCTTCCCATTACATTTAGATATTTGTTTTGCTTTCAGGTTGAAAACTTACAAATGTGGAGACTCTGCTCTTTGATTTTAACCCCCTACACCCATCCTGCAGCTCAGCAATAACTGATCTGCCTAGACTAGGCTGAGGAGTTCCAAGTTAGAGCAGGAGGGATGGATCCATCCTTCTTTTGTGTCGTTCACAGGTCAGCTGAGGATCTGGCCCATGCAGGGAGGATGTATGGCTGATGTGAGTCAGCAAAGCTGGCCCTACACGGTGCCTGCCAGGCCTCCCGCCAGCACCAGGGACATGCCTGCTGAAAGCAAGAGGTCGCGGTTAGTGCGTGGCTGAAATATGCCTCTCCTTGGCATAAGGGTCCTTGCTGCAAAGCAGGGTAAACCAGAGAAGTCCTCGGGATCAGCTTGGCAGCAGCCCACGGGCAAGAAGCTCCTTTGTCATTCTCTTTGGGCTGTGCTGAACAAACCCTTGGCCAAGCAATGCAAAGAAGGCACCTTTCCAAGCTGTGCCTGTGAGCCAGGGTGCAGCACCGGTCAGAAACACTGTGTGAGCTCCTGCTCTGCCCCATGCAAAGAGACACGTTTTACTGTGCCCTGGGGAGGCGTGAGCTTTGGTAGCTTGCAAACTACCTGCAACTGCGCTGGCTGAGCGTCAGGCTCTTTTTTGAGCTCCTTAAACAAATCAAAAGATTAAAGGAGCTGACTCTTTGTTCTTCTTAGAAAAAAACAACACTTTTTTTTTTTCCCGCTTTAGATTTACCAAAACACGTTTAGAGAAAGTTGGAGGCGGTTACTAGACCTAGCCCAATTTCTTACTGATAAGGAAGAGACATCATTTGAGAAGGCGCCTTTCAAGGACACCATTTGCTCCTTGTGAATACAGGCCTACAGTGCAGGATTATTTACTAAATCTGAAGCATGCCTCTTCTAAAATTTCTTCTAAGCTTTCTATTCTTTACGCATAGTCCCTACACTGTTTGCTTCTTTCCTCCTCTGTTGTTTATCCTTTCTTTAATTTCTAAAAAATCTTTTAATTGTGAGTCACATCAAAAACACCCCTGTGAACTTTCTTCCCCTGGGCTGACGGCTGGGGTCTTCACTGTGCACCCAGTTTCCTATGACTCTCTCCTCATGTTGCACACCACAGCCCTTCTATGGGGCTCTCCCTATAGCAGCATCCTCCCTCCCTGTAGCAGCATCCTCCCCTTCCCTCCCACCAGCTTTTTCCTCACCACACCTTTGGGTGCCATGAGTGTGCCTCTCGCTCTTGGCTGGTCCTCACACTCACCCCCGATGGGGTCCCTCCCCAGGTCCCCATCCCAGCATCCCTGCCACCCAGCTCTGCACCGCTCCAGAGTCCCTCTCCAAACTCAAACTAGGAGACTCTTTCCCCCTTCTGCTGCTGTTTTCTTTTCCTTCTCACCCGCTGACATTCCTGACTCAGCAGCTTGGGATCTGGTTAAAAACAGAACAATTTTGCAATAAATAAATAAATGAATTGATCTTTAACACAGCCCATGGCTCTAATCATCAAAGGAAAGGTGGAAATACTCTTGATTTCTATGAAATCTCAAACATAGGGTGATACACTGTGGGAGCAGGGAGGACAAATGAAGCAAATGATAGTCAATTTTGCAGTCCATTTTTTTGTTACTCAGTATTGCCATCATTCAATACTCATCTCATTTTTTTAGTGCGTTCCACATGCCTGTAATACTACCTACACCTGCTTAATTTTTCCCCTTCCACTTTCCAGCCCTCAGGTCTCTGGCTCCCATGCTCAAGAAATGAAACTAGAAACTGAAACTCTTGTTTGAGCACGCTGCTTTTGCTCAATCGTTGTAACTTATGTTAGGCAAGCTGTAATTCCCCTTCCTCAGAGAGGGAGGCCTTTTTGCTTCATGTGCCTGGAAGTCACTGAGCTGCCACCTCTCTCCCCAGGAGAAATGGGCAATATTGTTGCTGCTCTCAGGTCTGCTCCCACACACTACCGACCCCCACAAAAATACATGTTCAGCATGCACAGTGTAATAAAGCCACTCACTGCCTAAGACAGGCTTGAGCAAATGCTGAACTCCAAGTAGTCCTGCACCGTTTTAGCACAGGCTTTGCTGAGAGAAAGAAAAAAAAAATAGCTTCAAGTTAACTTGGCTGTCCTGGAATCACAGAAGTCGTTTTGGTTGGAAGAGACCTTTAAGATAATCAAGTTCAACTGTTAACCTAGCACTGCCAAGTTACCACTAAATCATGCCCCTTAGCACCACATCTACATGTCGTTTAAATACCTTCAGGGATGGCAACTGCACCACTTCCCTGGGCAGCCTGTTCCAATGCTTGACAACCCTTTCAGTGAAGGAGATTTTCCTACTATAAATCCTAAACCTTCCCTGGAGCAACTTGAGGCCATTTTCTCTTGTCCTATCACTTGTTATTTGTGAGAAGAGACCAACCCCCACCTTGCTACAAACTCCTTTCAGGTAGTTGTAGAGAGCAATAAAGTCTCCCTTCAGCCTGCTGTCACCATGGTGGTTCCTGCTTAGTTGCTACTGTATGCTCTAGCACGAAGTTTTCCCAAGGCCTTATTACAGGAGCAGAGATAGGATAGAAAAAAAACACAACCAAAACCCAAAACAACAACGAATTCCCTCTGCAATCTCACAATCTGCTGATGCAGAGCACTGAGGCCGCATCAAGTCCTAGGGAAGCCGAGCCTGTTGAACCCATATGAAATGCTGCAGACAGCTGCCGTCAGTTTTTTAACTATTCCCACAGCAACCTACAGTCTTTTTTGTTTGTTTGTTTTGGTTTTTTTGAGACTTCAGCACATCCCATGCTGAGAGTCTGTAGCCAGAAGCACGTGTGCAAGCAGGTGAATGATTATCTGGAGAGATGAGGTAATGTGGTTTCACCTGTGATGCGAAACCTCCTGGCCTCCATGACCATCTTGATAAGGCTGGCCCCACTCAGCCTGGCAGGTGCACACCTTTTGAAAGGCACCACAGAGAAACATACCTCAGGAATCAAACTACAGGTCTGAAAGGGTCTGAGATACAGCTCTGTGAGCGGCTTTTAGTTTTCTCCATCAGTTACAAGCCGTATGATGAGTATGGCTTTGGGAACGGGACCGTCGTCAAGAGAATTAGGAGTGCATTCAGATTTGCTACTAGGAAAAAGAAACCAGCAACAGACTGTGATAACAGAGCATTGTAATTAAGCCAGGCGAAAACTAAAACCAGACCAAACCACTCCTACCTTTGAAGCCTCAGAAATCCCAAACAACCTCTAATTTTTGTGGCTTAAGCAGATACTGCTGTTAGATGCCTTATCTATCTGCCCTAGGCTGAGGTCATCTTCCAGCCAGGGGCTGATCTCATGACAGGTATCACATCACATCACACATTCCTTCCCAGTTCTCCCCACGGTTAATAATACATGAACAAACCAGTAACTCCACTGAAGATTTCTTTCAAAAAAATACCATAGATATATAACTTTAAAAATCAGTTAAGACATGATGCTACTAAATATAAAATGCTTTTTTCTTAAAAACTAATGCACTGCTCCTATTTGTGGGAAAGTCAATTTTACAACATTTTACTGCATAAGTCAAAGCTGTTCTAAGAAATGAAGCATTCTTTTAAAACCAATGAAGTTACACAGTCTGTTTCAACCTGGGGGGAGCAAAGCAAATTAAGACTGAATTGATCCAAAGCCCTCTGACTTTAGAAGGAGTTTTGCTGATTTTTGGGTTAGGTTGTTCTGTAAAATGACATAAGTCATGGTAATGGATTCAGAAACCGTGCTATTGGGTCACCTGGCGGCACAAATTTGATGATATCAGCTGTGAACATCTCTGCAGTATGCTGAAACAGAGGGTAAAATATGTCATGTATGCTGGTTTTGTGCCAGCCACAGGATGACAAACAATACCTCAGCCAAAAGAAGGTGTTATAATGCTTTATGTAATACCTTACATATACCTTATATAATAACAGTTCAGACAGACTATGCAAATCTCCAGGACAAGACATACCTCCTACCTACATTTTTTGAACCAGTATGAACCAGCAGAGTCAGTTTGTCCAGCACTTTGCAATCCGTGCCTGTTAGATACGATACAAACACCCTAATTCATCTTGTCAAAACACAGCTTAAGCACCTAATAAAACAAGCTATTTCATACAAAGTTTCAAACTTACAAATACAGTCATGCAGCTGAAGTCTCCTCTGAAAACACACACGTGGTCGAGGGAACTCCTTGTGTGCTCAGAATTAAGTAATTAGCCGAGAAGTTGCACAAAAAGGGGCATTAATCCATGGCTCACACGTTTCAGTTTGGCCATAAACCTGGCAGTCTTTAGCTTATACCCAAGAAATCATTCCAGGCTGGAAGGATCTCTTTCCTCCCTCAGCTGGAACAATTAAATAAGACGAAGACTTTTGTGTGGTGGGATCCAAACACTCATGCTGTAACAGGTTTGTGCAATCTCTGCAGCAAGGTTTCTTGAAAGGTTCATGCACCAAGAGGTCCAGAGGTTCTTAGCAATACCAGAGGGCTACTTCTTACCTGAAAATATTAAAAGAGCACATCCTAGAAAAGTGTTTTCCCGTTGTTAAAATATGAATCACTGTTCATTCTGTTACTTGGCTCTTTACTAGAAGCAGCTAAATATCAGGAAGAATGTTTGCATATGCCTCCACAAAAGTCAAGGCCGCCTTTGCAAATCGTTTGCACTAGAAATCATGTATTTGAAAAATGCTGTCCTATTTATAACAACATCAGCAGCGAAGAGACAATCAGAGTTCCTGGGAATATTACAGCATGCTTAAATGACAGCTGAAGCAACACAGAACCATGTTGAGCGGAGGCTGAATATTTTGGAAACTGTATTTTTTTGGTTGCATTCAGCCTCGTTAATGAAGAGAACTAAACAGGGTGTTACAGAAAGCTTCACTATTTTGCCAAACTCGAGACCACTACGAAAGGAGATTTATGGCAGTGATTTAAGCAGAGCAAGTCTCACAAAAAAATCAGGTATTTAAATTTGCTTAGGCACAAAAGGCATCCTGAAGAAGAGAGGAGAATTATTTTCATAATAGGGTGGATAATGTAATCATCTGTCTCCAGAGAGGCTGTAAGCTGTTAGCAGTAAATATTTAACAAATAAAATGTAAGCAGGTAATCAGTTTAGTGGTGTGCATTTGCCATGAAATCATCTTAGGGCAGAACATCACTTAACCCACAGCACCCAGGCTACGGCAAAGCAACGCCACACTGGAGCGAAGACACACTCAAACACGTTACTGCATCCGTGTTAACAGTAGACAGAACTTTCCTCTAATGAGGAAAAACAAACTACTGTACAAAAAAACCCACCCCAAAACAACAACAGTGCTGCAGAGAAATCCCAGAAAGTCTGGTAAAGCCATGGTTATCAGTCAGGTCCTGTTTCCTGGCACAAGGAGGGAGCCTGGTGCTGGCCGGGAGGCGGGAATGCTGGGCAGAGACACGAGTGTCGACAGTCAGTGACAGCATCCCCAGCAGCTGCCGAGACTGAAGTGCCCTCAGCTTGCCTGTCAGGAAATGAAAAGGCTTCAGCACTTCCTTGGAAGTGAACTACAGCAAATCACAGTCTCTTTTAAACTGTAAAGAGGTTGTATTTTCTTCTTTTTTTTTTCCTTACCCACACTTAGATTTCACTTCAGTCTATCATCAAAATGCATGAGATGGCCATAAAAGAATCAGATGAAGGATTTTTCTTACCTTGGACTCTGTTTATCATTGGAATGTCATGTTATGTCACTGTGGAGTAAGGACAGCATTTGTTTATTCACCAAAATATAGTCAGAGTCTAATAGTATTTGTCCTCATTATGCTCGTTTCTGCTTTAAATAGCCATGTCTTTTCCATCTGTTAGTTTTTCTGGAATTCAATCAGTTAAATGTCCTTCAGTCTTCATTTTCAAGTTCATGCTCTATGTATAGACCATATGTTTTTTACATATTATTATCTGTCTATTATCTGCTCTAAAGGTGTAAGCCAGTTTTCACATATCTGCTTCTCAAAAGGTACTTTAAAAAACTCACAGGAACTTTTTTCCACTCCTTGGTATTCTCAGATATGTATGAGATATAAATCTATGCCTCTTTCAGTAGCCAAGGCTATTCTGCTTAACAGCTTAGTATACATGATCCAAAGAAGTTTGGACGTTGCATGAGTAGTCTGATATAAACAATTGACTTCAATAAATAAATTAAGTAGAAATATAAAACAACAGTGTTGTGTAAAGTGATTTAGTTTACACAGGAATCCAAGTGCAAAATGTCATCCTCTGGATGCCAAATACCGTATTAATATGGGACGGGAATTAGCCACTTACTCCAGCTAGCATGCCTATAATCCCAACATCCTGTCTTTCCAAAGTCAGTACCAGAAAGCACCATCTTCCAGGCTGCTGGAAACAATCCATTCCATAGATTATCCAGCCTTTTTCAGCTCTCCTCCTATGTCACTCACAATCTGAGAAGACGCCCCAAGACTCATCTCAGTCCCCACTGCCCACCAAGGAGATTCCATCCAACACCAGCTCCCCTGGATTTGCATGTTTTGTCACAAACTCCCAAGGCAGCCCTTGTTTGATGCTTGATGAAGGAGAATCCTGCAGCCCCCCTGGGCCCCTGGGCTGGGCAAAGCAGACCTGGACCATGGGTTAGGACCTCTACTCCTCTGGGCATTTGAAAGCCTCTGGCTTGCTGGCCACCTTTAGTCATTCTTAATTGGCACATGTAAGGAAAATAAGCATAACACATCTTAAACACTGCAAGTTACCTCATCCATTCCTTTTTTTTTTTTTTT
>VXBW01005693.1:1387791-1401455 GCA_013400375.1 Thinocorus orbignyianus
TAGCAGGCTGTCAAGAAGATCATCATTAAAGCAGATTTTCACGTTTTCCCCAGACTTGGGTCCACTGCTCTTGACAACTTTCACCCTGGCCTCAAGCTCCTCAAAGTGGCTACTGACTGTATTTCTCCTTCCCCCTCCCCCTTAATTAGTAAGGCATCTTTAAAATATAGCTTTGTTAAAGGGGTAAACTCCTTGCAATTGACTTAATTAGGATATTAACTTGTCCTTGAATTACTGGTGACTTCTTTTACTCTCTTCAGTGAAGCTGCATCTTACTCAAGCCCAGGGAAATCCAGACCAACATACTCGGATCCTGCTCAGGACAGGGTATCTGCTAGTCCCTGAACTTAGGGACAGAAGAAAGCAGCCTATCCAGGACCATCAGAGATGTCAGAAGACATCTTGAATATCTTCAGTTCAGTTTTACAAGCCTTAGAATACTACATATGGATCAAAGATGGGATGGACTGATAATTATTTGCCAGAGAGAACAAATGAGCCCTACACATTTTCACTGTCCCACAGAGAATTGCTTTTGGAATATGAAATTAAGAAAACAAAAGCAAACCCAGCTACCTAACCAACAAAGAGAAAGTGGTTATGCCTGTTCCTGCATTTGCTTTCTTCAAACTGCTGCCAAATTAAGTGCGTGACGAATTGTTGAGGGTGCTAGGACACAGCCAGCACAATGGGAAAGGCAAGGGAGGTGCAGATTTGCATTCCCATGCCTGGACAACACAGAACTATGAGGGGCTGAATCCCACAGGCAGGCTGGTCACAGGATGTAGCAGGCAACACTAAACTTCCTCACGTCAAAGCACACAATATTTAGCACAAAAACCACCACCAAAATCACCACCAAACCCCAAAACAAATGAAAAAAAAACCAAAACCCCAAGCAGACAAAAATGAGCAACAGACCAGTCAAGCTGTCTGCGCCTGTTAGCGTGGCTGTTTGTTTGGATCCCAGGTACCTTGAGATGCCTGTGGCTGAAAGCAGCAGAACACCAAGAGCCTTCCACATCACCATCACTACCCTGTCCCTTACAGACTGGACATCATCCTCGTTTCTGTTCTCCTGCCTTGAAGAGCCCCAGAGGCTCCCTGGGGAAATCATAGAGTATTCAGGGTTGATGTGGTCCAGCGGAGGGCCACCAAGATGATTAGAGGGATGGAGCACCTCTCCTATGAGGACAGGTTGAGGGAGCTGGGGCTGTTCAGCCTGGAGAAGAGAAGGCTCCAAGGAGACCTGATAGCAGCCTTCCAGTATCTGAAGGGAGGTACAGGAGAGCTGGGGAGGGACTCTTTGTCAGGAAGTCTAGTGATAGGACAAGGGGTAATGGTTTTAAATTGGAAGAGGGGAGATTTAGATTAGATGTTAATAAGAAGTTCTTTCCTGTGAGGGTGGTGAGGCACTGGAACAGGTTGCCCAGAGAAGCTGTGGATGCCCCATCCCTGGAAGTGTTTAAGGCCAGGCTGGATGGGGCTTTGAGCAACCTGCTCTAGGGAGAGGTGTCCCTGCCCATGGCAGGAGGGTTGGAACTCAATGATCTTTAAGGTCCCTTCCAACTCTAACCATTCTATCATTCTATAATTCTATGATGTTCACCTCTCAAATTTGGATGTGATAAAGCAGCTGCCTTCATTTTTGTCACACTGGTGGTCCCAGGGCTACCACTATTTTCCTCAGCTTTTGTTTTGGCCCCCTTTTATTCCCACAGCAGCCATCGTGATACATGCTGTCAGCAGAACATGCCGCTGGATCTGGTTGTTTGCTGGTCAGAAGGGCATCCCTTGGGGGATGGTGTGAGGAACTCTAAGCTCAGGGCTTACGGGAAAGAACAAGTGGAAAAGATCTTGCATTTGGTAAAGATGAATTAAGCATTTCACTGTTACCCTCCATTGGCTAGTCAACGCCAGGCAGTCATTTCTTGAGTACTTTTGCTGTATCTTATCAGCTTACTTATTTTTCAAGCAGATGATGGCAACCTTGGGCATCTAGGTATCTGCAGCATTTTGAAGTCAAATGCAAAAGCATCGCTTGCAGATAAAAACATGATTTAAAGTGCTGTTGCCTCAAAACATCATAGGTCTGATTGATTGAATGCCAGTTTATACTGGCCCATTCACCTGCCCGCAAGAACAAGGGGCTCTAGATCAATACAAGCTTAATGACTGTAGCTTGCTTTCCTCTCTCAAGATCTAATAATTATTAAAAAGACAGGTAATAACAACAGGCTTTACAGGAAAATCATTCAGTGCTTTCTCTTTCTCCTTATTAGGCAAAAATCCATTTTTCCCCTCTGTCTTTTGTGTTGTCCTGTAGCCAAGTTCTTATTCTTTCCCATGGCTCAAGGAGGATCCCCTGCTGCCTTTAGTCTAACTAGTCCTTTAAATGGACCCGTATTCCTGTAAATCTAGATTAACCCAGGCATATGCATTTACCATCGTCCAGCTTGTCCCTAAATTTGTCCAAATTATGCACACAGATACAATTACAAGAAGGACAGCTAAGAAACTTTCTTTTTCTAAAAGGTGAATTTGTCTTAACTTAAAAGATTTAGGCACAGTTTAAACCTGAAGCTTAAAGTATCACTGAAGCAGATACTAACATTTCAGCACATGTTGACACTCTTTGTCAAATAGGAGCTGAATTTAGCCTGTGTTTTGTTTAGAAAAAAATAAGGGTATTTCAAACATGGGCTAATTTTGTGGTCTGTTGAATTTTCAGCCTCCAGCAAAACAACCAAAGACTATAGGTGAGCCCACGGCCTGAGAAGCTTTCCTGCTTTCTCTTTTCAGGGTGTCTTACCTCTATTTAGTTGCATTTGCAAATGGTAAAAGAAAGAAATTGCGCTCAGTGTTCTTTACCTGAACCATTCTTCCCTGCAAAAGGCTGGTTAGCCCAGAGCACACCGACTAGTAGCAGAGGGCAGAAGAAATATGAAAGAACAAAGACCTGCTTGTTTAGCACAAAATAAATGTGTTGAGAAAGGAATTACGCAAAGCTCGAAAGAACATGAAAACACACTTTTAATTCTCTCTGTGCCAGCGATAGCAGCCTGAGTAATAGACAAGAGGAAGTAATTGCTTTAATTTAGCATATACAACCCCATGAAATTTTCTAATAAAACACAGTGGAAACATTTATATTATTAGAGTCTTAATAACAAAGCTTGTAAATAGAAATGAACAAAAGAAAAGAAAGCCAAAAAACCCATTAACTGGGAAATTAACTTTGGTGGTACTAAAATGAATGTAAATATTAGGTTATTAGATATCTTTGATTAGGAGGGGTGGAAATCACAGAATTATCAGAAGAGAGCTGTTACTCCCAGTTCACTGAAGAGATCTGACTTAAGGTGGGATAGTCCAGGGCTGTGGTAGTTTCTCTACCTTAGAAATCTGAACCTATCTCCCTGTATTTGAGGAACTGCTGCGGTCACCAGCTGCTAGACTAAGCTAGAATGACAGGTTTTCCCCTTGACACTTTTCATTCTCTGTGAATAATTAAACACTGACTGGCGCAGGGGCAGATCCAGCTCCAGCCTCCTGGAGGAAGGACCCAGCCTCCAGCTTGCACAGTTACTCCTCATTGTAGACTTAATTAACTGAATGTTGGGTAGTATTCTAAGAAATGGGAGCAAGTCTCTGACAATGAGAGAGTGGGGAGAACATACGTCTTATTTTTCCGCTCCCGTTTTCAGCCTGGTTTGCATAGCCTTCCTTGTAACTTAATTAGGATGGGCTGAGTGGGCAGAAGAGGTGGGGAACATGTGAACTGTATTTCTGAACCAGCTTCCAAGTTGCGCAGAGCCTGGAAGCAAAAGAAGGACTGAGAGGGTGCGGTTTCAACACCGCAAACGCATAATTCACAGAGATTGATCTGTCTCCACAAATTCTTTCCCACACCATCTGCTGCTCACCACTCTTAGTCCTCAACTCATAAGCCCACCTCTGACCCCTGCCTCATGCCAAATATCCTTCATTTTATAACTGTATCCAGGGATATTGTCTGTCCACAATAATTTGCCTCAGCTTGGGAAGAGAGGAAGAAAATGTGGGAAGACACATAACTGCTCCCAGAACTCCACCTCTTCCTACACTTATTTTTCCAAAAGCCATTACTCAGATCCTCACTCTGAGGGTAGGAAAGGCCATTCGTGGTTATTTCCCATGAAGCCAGGGCTGCCACTCCAAACTGAAGGACTCCTTTGCAAATCCACATCACATGGGGAAGAGTGTGGAGGGCTTCACTGTTCCAAAGAGAATTTTCTTGCTGAGCACTCTGAAAAATGACATTCTGTTCCAAAGTAACCACACGCCAAGTTTCAAGCTAAAGTTATTTTGGGGTTATCCAAGCAAGTGAGAAAAGAAAATACACAACCCCCAAATGTTTTAACTACAGAAATTTATGTTCAGGGTCTAAATAACTCAGGACTTTTATGAATGATTAAAAAAAAGAGTCACTTAAAAGTATACGGGTCAAATAAAGCATGAAACATATCAAACTACTGGACAGACTATAAACATGTGAAAATGTGAATTTAAAACTTTAAAATCTGCCTTTACCTCCACCATTATTTCTTTAACGAAATAATAAAAGTAGATTAAGTTAAGAAACAATTTCCTCAATACGGATTTTGCCATGTCAGTTCATTTAGAAATAACTCAGAAGTACTCTTGTCATGTCTGATGAAAAACTGTCAAGAATGTTCCATGGAAATATATATTCATTATAGAAGGCACTGTTATTTGTGTCTTCCAAAGGTTACCTTGGTAACTTTTTCACATCGATGTTCCACAAATTGCATAGTTCGGATCCTGCTGTACTAGAGACACCTAACCCTTTCAAGAATGCAAAATCATGCTTCAATGACACTCTGTACCTTGACTTCTGAAACTTTTCTTTGTCTGACTTGTTCAATGTACAGGTACAGAAGTAAAGGGAGGAACAGAAGGTGTTGACTGAGTGACCTTTCAGAATAAAAGACCAAATTGTGCCTTGTTATATTAGGTATTTATTTTTTTTAAAGTTTCTCCCCTTCTTTATACTTTGAAATGAGATGACCATGAAAAATAGAGCTTAGAAAAAGAATGGGCATACAAAAAGAAAGACTCTTCTGTCTCAGTGTATCAACTGGAGGCATGCAGTATGTTCAACAGCATGAGGACATGCCTTTATTTGCAAAAGGTAATTTCATAGTTCAAGAGAGGGTGCAATTTGCTTACCTGTACTTCACATCAACTTTTCTGACTCTTAGAACAAATGCACAGCGTCAGATTTTTGTATCAGCCATGACTTACTGTAACGAACTGCCAATTTATACTTTTGCAGCTACATGAGGAAAAATCTTGACTGCGTGCACTTGCTCACCATTCCTTTCCTGAGTCGTGTAAAGCCCCCTGCACCCAAAGAACAGTGATTGGAACCTGCATGCCAACCAAACGCGTGGGAGGCGTGGAGGTGCTGGAGGCTTCAAAGGGAAGCCAGAAGCTGTGGCGTGGGCAAGGTGGAAGTTGCCTACATGGACTTTTTTTTGTCACAGGTCTTTCCACGGCACTACTAGAAAACCTCAGGGAGGTGCTCTCAGGCTTCGTATTTGGAAAGCTGAATGGGAACAACAAAGAAGCTCAGGTGAAAAAGCAGATGTAAATTTTGTCACTGATCTTCCATGCGAGAGAGAGATATCAACCCATTTCTTATAAAACAAAATGTCATCTCTCCCCACCCCACAAAAATGGGAGGTAGAGCTGAGGAAAATCAAATGGTTGTGGGGACAAAAAGTGATACCATGAGTCAAAAATATTTAAAATAAGAAATAGGAGGTGGAGAAGATCAAGATTGCTGGGGTTACAGAGCTCATATTAAAGAGGAAAACAACAGCCGCGTATGCATCCCAAGGTCCCCTCCAAAAGGCAAGGATTTCACCACATTCTCCGCAGCTGCCTAAACTTGGGGACTTCTCTGTAGCCCATACCAAGGGACTGCCTCCCTGCAAGCACCAATGCCCATGGAGTGGCTCTACAAAGAAGAAACCAAGAAATCACTTTTCTGTGCTGCAGGCACTGCTGAATGGAAAATACTGACTTCTAATGCTCTGCTCCTCACACCCTGGGCAACCCGCTCCAACAGCTGGGGGACACGTGCCCCACATATCCCGAAAATGGCTGCTTCTGCCCCCAGTTTGGAGGTGGGGGTGGGGGCCTCTGCTCCCTCTGGCACAGGCTGCTTCTGCTCAGCCATGCAACCATCATCCACCAAGCTCTCCTGCAGCAATGGGAGTTTCTTCCTCCCCAACTGGAATTGCACGTGCCCTCTTACACCCTGCCTCGCTCAGCACTTCTCTGGACACCAAGGCAGCCACAGGGTCTCTATTTTCTTTTTCCCTTCCAAGCTCCTGACCCTAGGGCAGCAGCTTACTGCATTATTTACGACGACGCAGTGCGAAGGCCAGGAATAAGGAGGGACTGCATTCCAAAAGAGCCATTTCTTTCCCAAGAAAAGTATGCACAGTCCTAGTGCCCAGAGTGTGTTTTCTACTACGGACAATTCATTTCCATGATACGTGGTACCAGTATAAGTACCTTAATTCTACTGCTTCCTCTTAAGTCTTTTGAACTCTATAGCAGCATAAAATAATGATGGACCCTGTAGCAAAATTTTGTATATTTTCCTTATATTAATTGTATGCAGAAGGGGTTGAGCATTTGTAAAGCCTCAGTGAACACCCACTGAATTACTTGTGATTATGAATATTTAAATCTTTTTTCTTTTTCCCTCAAATATTTCTGCAGCTTCATTGACCCCATTCTGCTATCATGGTCAAGCTTCTCTCAGCGTATGTGTCCTCAGAGTCTCCTAAGAGTCTTGGGCCACCAAAGGGCATATCTGCAGATAACACTGCAAATACAACTGAAGGCCCAAGGACTGTACAACCTGCTGCCTGGACTCTTGAAAGCTTCATGCCTTGATGCCAGTACTGTTTCACATTCCACGATTGCTTCATTGTCCATCTAAGCCAGAAGGGTGTGAAAGTTTTAGCTTTAATTCCCTGCTGGCTTGAAGTGTTATTATCATTTTACAAGAACATTACTGAAGTCAACTGTAATGGGGATGTCCACCTGGAGTTATTTAAGTCTTTATTTTTTTAAAGAATATTTGTCACCAAATATTATTTGTGTTTCAGCCCAAGCTTTAGCTCAATTTTGCTGCAGCTGTAAGGTTTCAATCCATCTTCAGATCAGACTCCTTGCTGCACACACAGCTGTGCCAGGACAGCTGGTGGTGGTGGTGGTGGGGAAAACAGCCAGCAGCAGAAACTTCTGAAGCTGCTTTAGGGAACCCTGGCCTGAGATGTTTTAAAATTAAAGACATCTCTACTGACCACGTGCAGCGTAATGGTTTTTGCCCAAAGGACTCTAAAGCTATGTCTACAGCGCTAAAAAAACCACCATGGCCTGGAAATGAGCTTAAGCACTGGACTGCTAATTGCCCATTATGCTTAACGGCAAGCATGTGTCGTGGAAAAGGTTTGGCTTGTGTCATCTAGTGCTGTCCCAGACAGTGTCCAGATGAGGAGATGGTGAGTGCCAACCCTTCCAGTGAGCAAGCACGTACCAGGCAAACGCCACACCAGCCTCCCTCCTTTCCCCTTCCTGGGCCCAGCATCATCTTTTTTCACCACCCTCAGACTCTCTAGTGCACAGCGTACAAGTTCTCAGCTTCGTACTATGAAAATATCACTACAGTAGGATTTTTGTTTTGTTTTGTTTTGGTTTGTTTTTTTTTTTTTTAAGGAACTTAAAAGAAACAACCCACAACCCCCCCACACACACACACACAAATATACTAACAGTTGTGTCTCAGATCCATGGAAGGGAAGCGATTGCTTTTTAAGGTAGATGTGACCAGGTCTTGTTTTATTAACTTAATAGCCCAGTTGAAAGAATCTGGTTTTACCTTCACAGGGATGGCAGACAGTACACTTGTGATCCTAAGGCTACTGTCCTGCTGAAATCTTCAAGGGCCTTTGAACTAGAAAAGATTTTTGTGTCTTTTTTCCTTCAGCAGAACAAATTTTAGCTTTGTCCGCTGAAGTGGCAATTGCTTTGGCTGAAACTTCTCAGTTTGAAATGGATATCCAAACAAGAACATAAGGAGGATTGGGCTTCATAGGTAATGATAATCCCCCCATCTGTACACATGGAATTAAACTTTTTTTTTTTTGCTGGAGATGTCTGCAGCTTTACAGCAAATTAGGGTGGGGATTTTATTTTTGTTTTTGTTTTTAAGATCTTACAATTTAATTATGTTGAAGCAGGAAGTACGCTTCATCTAAGTGATATCTGAATTTCCCTCTGGAGCTGTTTCATGGGAAGAATCCTTACTTCTTTTTCTCTGTTTAGGCTGAAGGTTTAGGAAGCCAATGTAAACAGCTTAAATGAGTATAAACACTGGGGATTAACTTTAGGGGATTTGAAAGGTTTGCCTTAATAAAATGAAGCAATTAGTTTACATAGGTTAGAGATACTGGAGAAGGGTGTTTCCCTATTAAACATTTACCATCTGAGCTTTTTGAGGATTACATCAAAGAATCAAGGATAGCATTATGTTGGTGTTCAAGTTATTTTTTATTAACTTCAGGGAGAGGACAACTGGGCTATTACTTCATCAAATATACAGCCAGGGTTTTCTCTGTGCATCACAATCCAGCAAGATTTTTATGCAGTGAAATATTCTCAAAGGGTCTATTTCCTGTGAGCTGCACTTTGATTTTAGCTGCCTCCTCCACTCACTGTACATGTCCTCTGCTTCCTCTGAGTGTCCAGTAACATTAATGGGAAAATTTCCATGATGCTAATACTAAAACTAGTGGTTATACTTGTGAAAAACTGAGTGGGCAAAAAGGAAGAATGTCACGCTGTCAAAAATAATGTATTTTCTTCCCCTGATCAACTTCAAACCAAATCATTTTGTTTTCTAACAAATAAAACACATACGAGAACCTGTGCAGGTGATGGCTGTTAAACAGAGGTTTACAAAGAAAGTTACACAATCTTAAGGGATTCCAGGCTGAGCAATGCTGTGGGAGCCTCATGAAGCAAAAATATCCTCAGAATGCCTAAAAATTTCTGCTTGCGGTTTCCAGCCTGAAAGAACGAAGGAGGAATTTTAAAGAAAAATTCATTGCATGGGTAAAAACCTATTGATTCCTTAAATATAACTGAGATGAAGTGTCACCAGCATTTATAAGAAATGTACTAACACTGTGGATGGTAGAGTTCATAAAAGCACCACTTGCTTCTGCTATTCTCAACCAATGTGCCTTCGCATTGAATGTGTCGGGGGCTAAGTACTAGACCAACTAAGATTACCCAGATAACTACATACCTGCCATTCCAACACCAATCCCAGGCAAAGTAACAAGGAAGATTCAAACAGCAACAACTAACACAGCTATGCATATTACATCTTGTCAAACAGACTGGGTATGTCTTTAGAATATTACAAGTTCAACAATAAAAAGTATCCATATATAACAGGCTTCTGCTAAATGTCTTGCTTCTTTTTAATCCAAGTGGTTAGCCAGTTTTGAGGATAGTGCAGTTTATTCTCTACAGGAGAAGCTGTTGATAGAGCTGGTCTTTCTTGGAGGCAAAGCTGTTTATTTACTAAACACAACATCTCAAACACGGCAGAAGATCGCATCTATGATCACTGCTTTAGGCATCCTTTAAGACAGCTAGAGGAAGAGGGTCCCTCTAGCCATCTTTATTTGTGATGTAATCACATTGATAGAGCTCACTCACGTAGTACTCTCTTCTCCAGACAAAAAGAAAGCATTGCTGAAATAGGTAGTGAACCCTGAGCCAATATGTGTCTTGCAAATATGTGTATTTTGGCTGGTGACCTGCTAATGTGTGAGAAGCATTTTTTTTATTTTCTCAGAGATACAGCTACATTGTATGGTTTAATATGATCTAGACCAACCTATATTTACTGCATAATTTACTATTAAGTAATGTGTGTGTGTGTCTACTGTTGCTTCTGGAAATTCACTTTGCTGTTTGTGCTCTAGATGTACAAGACCTTCACTACATCCTCAGCAGCCAACCTGAACAAGTAGTACCTTGGAAACTCTTTAGTGGCAACCTGAACAAACCTGATTTGATTGTTTGTGACTTTTAATACTGACTGATTGAAAATCAGTTTGTGGTTTTCACAGTACAAAGGTATCTACATGTTTAAGATGTATTTCAAGGTGCTGTCACTTTCTTTTTCTTGCTTGAAGGTGTGGAAAACAAGAAGTTACTGGAGCAACTAGATACCTACTAACAGGAGACATGGGGGTAAAATTGTTACATACATTAAATGAAATTCTGAACTTTTTCACTGTGAGGGTGGAACAGGTTGCCCAGAGAAGTTGTGGATGCTCCATCCCTGGAGCTGTTCAAGGCCAGGCTGGATGGGGCTTTGAGCAACCTGCTCTAGTGGGAGGTGTCCCTGCCCATGGCAGGGGGGTTGGAACTTGATGATCTTGAAGGTCTCTTCCAACTCTAACCATTCTGTGATTCTATGATTCTATGACTAGAGGTACTTCCCGGCAGGCCCAGCCATAGCGAGGGCCAAGGGCCTGCCAGCACTGCCCACAGTCCTGCCTTCCCACCACCCCTCCACAAGGCTTGGGCACCCCTCCCTCTTTCCCGGCCAGCCTGAGACCCCGTCATCCCCAAATCGCTGTGCATAAAGGGAGGAGGCAGAAAAAGGCCCCACCATTCTCCTCTCTGAGAGAATCTACTACTTCCCCGCGGGGCCCCAGGCCGCCAGACTACAGCCCCCAGCATGCCTTGCGCCTCCCACCGCCATCTTGTGCGGCAGAGGCGCGGGCGGGCGGTGGCTGCTTTTCCCCTCAGCAAAGGCCGGCGGTTGCGTCGTTTAAATAAACTCTGCGCGGCGCCCTTTTGGTTCTGCAATAAGGCAGGCAGTTGAAATACTTTTTCGAGAAACCCTTAGCACTCATGATCTGGTGGGGCGCCCTTTGGCCCTGGGGTCTCCTCTCTTGGGCTTCTGTCTCTCCCTGAGGGTCTCTCTTCTGGGCTGCTCCGTCTCCCATAGGAGCCGCAAAACCACTCTTCTTTCCTGGAAGCGATGTAGTGTCCTGGGAATCTCTTGAAAACATGCGTCGGGTCGGCTCGTCTCTGGGTTCAGTGATGTTGGAAGAAGCTCTGCTGCTGGTGGCTCCCAGCACTGGGGACGTTGAACCCAAAGGCACTGCGTCTGACAGAGCACCGCTGCCTTGCCTTTCTTCTTGTAGCAGATTTGCTGGGTATGAGCAAGGGACTGTAGCTCAAGCTTTGCTAAATCTGATATATATGTGGCATTGGGCCTTTAAAGTTATGTGCTCTACTTGGCAGGTACAGTTTGTCACAGGTGGTATGGACATAGATGCACACAGCCACCAGTTCCACCATTTTCAAGTGGTCATTGCCACTTTTTTCTTTCATTTTTATTTTATTTTTTGGTTTTGCACAGCCATTTGGCAGTCCTTGCTACGGAGAACTCGCTACCTTTCAAAAGTCCGTGTTCTGCATTTAATCTCCTGGTAGACTGAGGCATTACGTGGATAACACTATCGAAGGGCCAGTTTTTCATGAACATGGCAGCCTTTTTGCTCTCAGGGCTCGCTCTGGGTGGACCTTATTTAAGCACAGCCCACGTACAGGTTTTAAAAAATCCTGCTGGAGCTGGAGGCTTGGTGGGAGATGTGGCAAGGCTGGGGATCTGCTGGCAAAGGTTGTCTGCAGCAAGGTGGCTCAGGGAGATAAGGGCAGATGCACACGTCCGAGCGTAGGAGCAGGGAGAGGGAAGACAAGGCAACAACTGGACCTGAAAAGGCTGTGGCAGAGAGCTGCATGTCTGTGTTAGGAAATGTTAAGTGAGAAGAAATTTCAGTTAATTTCAGGCTTAAGGTGGGAGCCATCAAAGTGGGCTGGGGTGAACTCGGGAGAGGTTCAGACAAAGGAGAAGCAGAGTCTGCAAGTGGAGACCAGGGGGAAGGGAAGGGAAAGGGGAACAGCGGGGAAACACATAAGGCTGTGCAGAAATGGTTGGAAACACCTCTTGTGTGAGTGCTTTTAACACCCACTTGGAGACAGGGACACAGGCACAAGTTTGTTGTTGTTCTTCCTCTGTTGTTTTTCAATCCATTTTTTAAAGCATGGTAGTCCCTTGGAAGCAGCTTTGTTCTATAAGTGTCCAGCATTATTTCCCTTTACTTTAAAAAAAAAAAAAGAGAACTTTAGTGGTGCTTTCTGCAATTGACATTGTATCCGTACACTTTCCGAGCGTGCTGCTTAACCTAAGCAGCAGTGAGCTCTGAACAATTTCAGGATCACTTCCTTAGTTTTCTCACACTCCTCCTCTTCTGTCAGCTGGCTTCTCTCACTCCACTCTGTGAGAGCTTAGCAGCAAGCTCACAGGTTTTTCCCATTATCCTCATGTACGTTTTGAATCAGAAGAAGTGGAGTACTTGGTCCATCCTATCCCAGGGAGCAGAAATCTCCTCAGAATCTTGTTTTCTGGTTATCCCCTATCACCTTTTCCCTTCAGAAACCTGGTAATAACGCTAGCATCTTCTTGTTCTTTCCCATGGTGTTCCTGCTGGTTTCCAGCTTTGCTATCGGGCCACAGAGACTGGAGGAAAGGAGGATTTGAACTTCTCTTCCCATTGGAAACAGACTGCTGTATGCTTGTTGCACAGTTGCCTGTCTTTGTGTAGAGTCATTGACCTCCTGAACAGCTTTTACAGAAAAGCCACTTCAGAAGTGCTAAATAGTCACAAATTAGCTGGTCTTCCTGCAGGGCTGGCTAAGCCCAGGCCTCCGGGCTCTGTCATGGCCTCCTGTAAATCAGAAATGCCAAACTGGCGTTAAAACTGTAATGGCTTGGGGGAGCGCCCAGTAACGTTGCGTGGGAAGGTGCTGTGTTCCCCTGACTGAACCCTCCTCCCATCCAAACATAAGTTATAGAATGGTTAGAGTTGGAAGGGACCTTAAAGATCATTCAACCCCCCTGCCACGGGCAGGGACACCTCCCACTAGAGTAGCTTGCTCCAAGCCCCATCCAGCCTGGCCTTGAACACTTCCAGGGATGGGGCATCCACAACTTCTCTGGGCAACCTGTTCCAGTGCCTCACCACCCTCACAGTAAAGAACTTCTTCCTAATATTTAATCTAAATTTCCCTCCTTTCAGTTTAAAACTGTTAACCCTCATCCTATTGCTAACACTCCCTGACAGAGTCCCTCCCCAGCTCTCCTGTAGCTCCCTTCAGATACTGGAAGGCTGCTGTCAGGTCTCTCCGGAACCTTCTCTTCTCCAGGCTGAACAGCCCCAGCTCCCTCAGCCTGTCCTCATAGGAGAGGTGCTCCAGCCCTCCGATCACCTTCGTGGCAAGCACACAGGCAAGACAGAAGGTGTACAGTTGTTGATTATTCCCACTATCGCCTCACGCCGCTGCCGGGGGCGGGCCGGAGGTTGTGGGCTGTTGGCTGACCGGTGGCGTTCTCGGGTTGCTGGTGTCACTGCTCCCTCAGGGCAGCTCCCTCTCTGAGGAGAACGACGGTCACTGCCATCTTCCTGAGGAGAACGGCGGTCCCCCTC
>VXBW01005695.1:0-66181 GCA_013400375.1 Thinocorus orbignyianus
TATATATATATAACCATATCAAGCTCCCATGGAGATGCTACTGACAGGCACTGGAAATGTTCCAGAACAGTCTCAGTGACAATGGGAACTGGATTCTGGAATGCTCTCATGGGAATCAAAAACAGGCAAACTGAGAAGGTTCTCCTCAGTTTGTCAGTCACCAAAGAAAGAGAACCACTGAAGTAGAACCTACTGAAAGAGAGCCAACCTTACCCCTTTGGTCCCTCAGCTTCTACTTGAAGCATGGTAGATGGGATGGAATACCCCATTGATCAGTTTGGGTCACATGACCTGTCCAGTCCTCCCACAGGTGCAACCCCTCCATGGGGTAAACAACCAAGCCAGCTGACCCTGGGTGCCACAGTAACGAATATAAGCAGAGGTGCTAAAAAGCATATAAGTTTAAGCTACCTTAGTCTGTAATCACCAATTTTAAAGAGGAATCTTAGTCTCCTTTGACAAGGGAGACTGTGGGAAATCACAGAATGGTTAGAGTTGGAAGGGACCTTAAAGATCATCAAGTCCCACCCCCCCACCATGGGCAGGGACAACTCCCACTAGAGCAGGTTCCTCAAAGCCCCATCTAGCCTGGCCTTGAACACTTCCAGGGACTTCAGAAAAAAGAAAGAGAAGAAAATAAGGTGATAAAGTCAGGTCCTTGTGGAGGAGGGGAGCTCATTTGCTATATTCAGGTATGGAAATGGAAAACTAGGTTGGGGGAAGAGGGACTGAGGTACTGGGTTCAAGAAACTAGTTGCACGTGATTTATCTCCCTAAAGATGTTTGAATGTCTTCTTTTGTGCATCTGCACTATGGAACCACCATTTGGGCTTTGTGTTGCAGTTGTAAGACACACGTTGACCAGACTGGCTTAAGTCTAACAGAGTTTCAGTAAGTCAACAGCAAATTTGAAGTTCCTGTCATGAACGTGCTTACAGCAGCTGAGGTCTGAAAGATGGAATAACATGAAAGTTGTGCTAACATCAGTCAAAGTTTTCCATTCCATCTAAAATATAGGTTTTGTAGTTCTAATAGAGAGGGAAGTTGGATGAACAAAAACGGAGTGACTGAAGTATAAATTATTAAGAGATCATACTAGTCTCTCCTCATCTTAAAATCTTTACAATTGGTCTCTGTTAGAGACCTTTCCAAAAGGCATTGAGGCCAGTGGAATGGATGCCTTTCACTTCATCATCATGTTTGAGATGAATATGCTGTTAAACAAAACTACCACAAAGGTATCTGAGCTTTTGGAGAAGTTACTGCCTGAGATTTTGTGAAAGCCACATGGCATATGGAAACAGCATATGGAAACTTGTTAACACTGAAAGGAAAGGAGAAAAGTGGCAATGAGTGATGAACTTCCTGGAAATGTTTAAAAAGCTGAATCAGAGTCATCTGCAGAACTCCTGATGGAGCACATTGAGATTGATACGAAGTCAAGAAGTTTCCAAAGCTCTGTATCACCTGAGTGACAGCAAAGGACCAGACACTAACCATATGTCAACTGCACATTGCAGAAAATTCTTTTGCCTCCTGAGAAAAAGGGGTGTGAAATCATTAGCAAAGCCTAGAAATGTGGAAAGCGAGGGATGGTCATGTAACCACACAAAGAAAACTACCTATAAAGATTATGTGAGCTAATGAATTTTTCACACTGCTGCCTACAACAGGGGAAAGTTTTGCATTTTTATCTCAAACTGAGTCAGAGGGGTAGTTGAAAAAACGGCTGTAACATCAGCAGGGGTGAATTTGGCACCTCTGTGTGGAGAAGATACTTTTACTTGAGCAATTTATCATGCAATGGCAGATCTAAATCCAATAGTAATTAGTGTTTAATTGACTTTACCGGCACATTCAATGCTTTGCACCTCGTCTAATTATGGAGTATCCTTTTGTGTATATGCATTTTCATCAAAGCTAACTTTTCCAAGAATATTTCTGTATTAGAATGGCTTCAGGTCTTATGTTACAGCTGATGGACTAGTTTAGGACTCAGTCCTGGCATTATCACTCACAAAATAATAAACAAACAATAGCCTCTTTCATCTTAGTAAATCCCAAAGTTCTGTACGGAGTAAATAATAATTAAACAGATGAACATTTAATGAAAATATCTACATCAAAGAAGATGCATATCACATTAAAAATATATTTAGCTTCAAAACATCCCCACCATCTAGCCATTGCTTATCAGGTTTAACTGCATACAATGATGAAAGAGTTGTCTGATTTCACAGCCCTTGTAATTAGTGATTCTCTTCCAATTACCTTCAAATTTGGCAGCCTGTGTTACTATTATCTTGACTGTATCTCTTTCTAGGATGTTGCACTACTGTTGCATTCCACTTCTATGCCCATTGGGGAGGTGGTTTGTCTCTTGAGGCCTATCAAATCCAATGGGAATCTCTCCAGTTATTTCAACAGTTGCTGGATCAAGATCTCGTCAAATTCTAGCTTGTTCCTTTATATTTGCTTCATTTGTCTGTGTAGCTGGGGCCAGGTGCCAGTACACTCTGTCCTTCAGACTAGTGTTTGATGTCTATTCATCTTCAGTTGCTGTTTGGATGAAGCCAAAAATGCAGATTCTTGCATGAGGCAGTAAAAATGTCAGGCTTCAGCATTATCTGGAATAATGAGACACAGCTGGTTTTACACAAGATAATTCATGATCCACCAACAGACAGGGCAACGTGTGGAGAAGGGACTGACACCAGCCAGAAAAAAGGAGAAAGGAGAAAAAAGGGATTGTCCCCTGTAGACTTTTCTACATGTACCTTTGGCAATTGTTCATGTGGTTTCTGAATTTTGAAATCTTCAAGATTTTTCTCAATGGAGCACAAAATCTGTGACTGTCAGTGCTGTGGGACTTGCAAAATTTGTTGCTAGCCAGGTGGCACTACTTTTCTGCAGACATGGAAATCTGCGTAGGATTTTATTTTCTGTTGTCCCAACTTGGTTTGCAGGTTGCTTCAGGGAATATCCCTTCTTGCTTGTTTCTGTTTGTTTGTTTCCATTTTCTCCATGAAAATATTTCTTCCTGCATTCAGGGATGGTGTCTATGATTGGGTGTACTGCAGGGTAGGGTGGTGAGGGGAAAACATCCTTCCATAATCAAGGAGTCTCACATATCCTCTTTTTTTTTTCTTTCTCCTAGAAAATACTGTACAAAATAAGTACAGATCAGATACCTGGAATTATATATGAACAGCTCCACAGATTAGCTCCTTCTGGCACCCAGAAAAAATCAATACCTTTAGTTACAGACATATCTACCAGACAGTAAGGGCAGTAAAAACACCTATTCTTTCTGAAGGAATTGATTTGCTTTCTAAGCAATTGCTTGGAAATCAATTCAGACAAACTGGAATGCGACTGCTAATTATACCTTATTTCATTTTGGAAGTGGTGTGAATTTATGCCAGAAAACCAGGGGCAATTGTTCTACGTAGAGCCAGGGGAAAAATCATTGAAAGTCTCTGAAACCTCTTTCTTTTCACTCAAACTCAGAAGGAAAAAAAATCAAAATAATTTTTAGAAACCACAGATTTCTTGATTTTATACATTTTATTTTGGCCTGAATAAGTTTGTGCCCTCTTTCAAAAATAAAGTTTTACAACTTCAGCAAATTTTACTCCTCTAGTTTGTAATTTGCTGTCCCAAGAGTGATAAGTGGGCTGAAGTCCATGTCGTTTTAAGGTGAAGTCCCAGCTATAATTCAGGTACAATTAAATCTCCACTTTGGCTATATGCTTTCTCCACATCTCCCTGCTCAGCAGATGATGACAATCTTCAAGAGATGGTATTTTAGACAAAGGGCAAACTGTTCTTAGAGACAAAAAAAAAAAAAAAAAAAAGCACCACAACTTATTTTCACCTCTGTCTAGGTTACTCTTTCTAAACTGCCTGCATCAGTAATTCCAATTTATTAATGTTCAGCAAATAGTTTTACCAGCACTCACTGTCTGGCTCCACAAAGCCTTTACATGCCATGTTGACCTATCCTAAAGCTGTGCTGTTATGTTAGCCTCACAGAAACCCCTAGGAGATGAAGTAACTGTAATTAAAGGTTTTCAGCTACAGGGCTGTCAAATCCTTTTGTGTATCTGTTTTGGCAAGTGCTTCAAATCCTACAGCAATATTAAATAGACCATCTGTTAGCCTTCATTAGGCTCTCACACATCAACAGGACTATTAAATATAACCGAGCATGCTAAAGGAAACCTTGACATCTGGGCTTTCAATTGGAACAGTGATCAATATTAATAACAAAACTATTTCACCTGAATTTATTATTAATAGAAAGTTAAATTTGGCATAAATATGGATGTTTTGCCCTACAACACAGCTTTAATATGACTAACCTAAATGATATAGTGAAACCCAACTTTATTACTATTAATATCTGTAATGATGTAGATACCCAAAGAGCTCCATGGTACTGGCACTGTCCTGAAAACATGTGAAGGACTGATCATCACTTTCATCTTTGTTAAATGACAGGGCAGATTAAACACAAGGGGTATTATAGAAAAAAGACCTACAATTACAAAATCCTCAGTGGACCTGGTAAATGGCTTAGTCTCTTCTTTTTGACGACTTCTTACGTATTTAAGGAGAAGGTATACTATCTTCCTTGGTCATCTCTTGTTTGCATTAAAACAAGCTCCCAAAGAACTCCTTAGAGAAAATATTTCCTAGATCCTTTTACTTTCCTTACTGTTCTCCTTTGGATTCTATCCACTTACTCCGCACCTCTAATTAACGCATCCCAGTCACACTTAACTGATGAATAGAGACATTCACCAGTTCCCCAGTATTCTAGCAGAGCGATGTCAGACAAATTCCTTTACAGGTTTCACACACACTACTTCCATTTATATATAATTCCTGGTTGTATTTTTCCTTTCCTTTGGAAGGATATGGTTTAGTTTTCCCACATTTTATATAAGTATAGCTAATTTTTCCCCAAAACATACAATATTTTGTGTGTTTCTCTATGGAACTGCACCTTACATGCTTCATACCAATTCCATTATGGTCATTTTGAATACCAACCCTATCTTCCAGTGTTCTTGTTGACCCAGTCAGAATGACATTTCCTCCCAAAACTATGCTCAGAGAGAATATTGATCAATATGGGAATCCAGAACTGCTACTGAGTAACTTCACTTGATACATCATTACAGCCTAATACTAAGAAAGTGATTACTGGTCTTTGAAAATACCAACTGAAAACCAATCTGTTCCAGAAGGTTGCTGGAATCCTACTTTAGCTTATTTTCACAATGTATTATCCTATCAGAACTACAGATTCACAATCAAGAGCCTTAGGGGATGGTATACCATTTCCCATTTCTTCAGCCCTGTGTAAAGCCATTTGTGTCTTGTGCAAAAAAGCAATAGTTTCTTTCATCTGAGAACATGGATGCTTCATCCATGCAACCACTTCAGTAGCAACTGTACAGTATAACTCTACCCATATACTTGTCAGACCTCATCCTAAAGTCATTCTGTCTCCATATTACTGGAGTGAGTGAGTCATGCTGGCTGATTTCTTATCCTGATTTTACAGTCTTGGTAACTGGAGCATGCTTTGGAAGATCTGTTCGCCTCTACTGTGTAGGGAGATGAAAAAATGTTCTCGTATCAACCTCTGTGCCTCACTGGTAACTAAAGAACAAATAACAGGTCTGAAACTCTTGTTCTGGTGCAAGTATTGAAACACTGGCAAAAGTATGATGTGTCTGAAAGCTATTCCTCATGCTATTATGAGCTTGATGACTGAAAAACACTGTATCTGAGACGCCTGGCATGACCCTTGAGCTCCAAATCTCTGCTTTGCAGACAAGGATAACACTGAAAAAAAGGAAGATTTTTGAGGGTGATAGAGAACAACATAGCCTGCCAATGGCCTGGCACACAGTCAGCATGAGCAGAGCTGTCAAACCTCGCAATGTGCACGATTAGAGCTGAAAGACAGTCTCTAAAACTTGTATCTCCTTGCTTTATGGCTGCAGGATGTACATGTCAGTGGGATCCTTCGTATCACAATTTGTTTACCCATAAAATGGGAGACACTGAGTTCCAGCACACAATAGTTACAAAACAGATTAATGCTGATGAGCAACTTAATCTGCTGATACAGATTCCAATTCCAATTGTACAAAGTCCAGCTCCTGAAAGCAGTATTTGTGAAATTTTCAGATGAGTCATTTGTGATTTTGATTTTCTACCTAAAAGAGCCATAATTAAGGCAAGCTCAGGGTGCCACAACTGAAGGACATTCTGCCACAGATTATCATACCAGTATCAAAATAGTGAAAAGACATCCATCGGTCTGAGGGGGTGGCATCAGTACATTTTTATTTGGCAGCTGTTTCCAATCATCTTTTACAGTGTCTACCACAGGCTGGAATTTTATTTTCACATTCATTTATCAATACCTAGCAAAATAATTACTCCCCAGAACATCACTATAACCAAGACAAGTTTTTTTCTCTGTGTTGAACCAATCATACTGAAGAAAACCCCATATATTTATCCTATTTTTGCATAAGGAACTATTGTGGTGAGTGAGATAGGATTCAGATTTGTTAGTTTACATTGATGCAGCTCTGAATACAATCATTTATCAGATTTCTAAGTATGAATGTCCAGATGCTCAGCTGAATTCCATACACCATATGTCATTCTGGCCTGCTATTTTGCCTGTTTTCCTTAATACTGAAAACAAAGTGAACACAGTTCAGTTCAACTGCTGCTGCTGCTGCTTTCATGAATTCTTTCTGAAAGCTCTCCAGACATAATTGGGGTCTTTGGACTTCAGAGATTATTTTGCTCTTTTTCTTTTTTTTGTCAATTTAACTTTCCATGAGTAAAAATTCTATCATTTTGTCCCATGTGAATCAAATACCATAAATTAAAAACCATAGTGAAATGCATTCTCAAGGCTTATGCTTGTTACTCATTTCAGCAATTTGTGCTAGTACATCACAATATCCCTACTATAAAAGTAAACAATTGGCTGTAGCAGCAAAAGCCAAAGGAAAATCTAGAAGATTAGCCATGGGAGGAGCCCCACAGAAGACCACGACTGAATGTCAGGCCATACACCATTTTCCAAACAGTGGGTGGTCATATATGTAATTTCTGTCCTGTTGTGATATTCAACAGACACAATATTGCTATGGTATTTGAGGAGTGTGTTGCTTCAGCACATTCCTGCTATAATTTTCATTGGTATTGGATTCCCACTAATAACCCTGAACCCTTCTAGTAGAGAGCCCTAAGATGGAGGTTGAAATAATGTATTCTCAAATTTGTTCCAAGGAAACAGCAGCTGTTTTTGTTGCAGAGAAAAACAGTACATGTGGGAGTAAAGCAAGCAACAGAGATAAATTCAACCAGAAAAGCCAAATTGTGGTGAGTGAGCAACAGAACTGGACACGGGAGTCTTAAGTATGGTTGTGGAATTGTAACACATGATGAAAACTGGTTAAGTCCTGCACTATGACTATGTTACTTAAAAATTACAGAAATGTCAGTTCTTGGTGAAAGGGAAGACTGCTCTTTCTCTTCAGTCAAGGCTATGCATTTCTGCTGGTTTGCTTATGCTGACATAATGATTTTGTGGCACATCGTGGATCAGATCAAAGACTGACTTGGTTGAAAGTGACCTTTCTTTGTTTTTAACAAGATAGTTTGCAGCAGGATTAGTTTCCTGAAATACTGAGTGATTTTACGGAAGCTTATGTCTTCGAAAGAAGAGCAAGAATAAACAGCAAGACATGGCAATAACCTAGTTTTATGTCAGAGTAAAATGATCTTTACCTGCACTCCAATTCACTGTATCTGCTTTTGATACACAAGCTAGTTTGGCTGTATGCCATGCTGACAGGAATACTTGCCCTGAGCTAGGTAGGATACCTGTTGGTTCAGTCGTATCTTTATTCCTGCTTATTCTGTGCCCAGTGACAACCTTGGAGAGAAATATCACCCTATATTTCCAGCTGTTGTAAGGTTGTTCTTGTCACTTGAAATACTTTGGGCTGATCTGTGTAGGTACAAATGCCTTAATTTCAGTGTTTGGAGTGCTAGAAGAGACAAGAGAAACTTTTTTATTTAGAAGGCAGTCTTTCAAGTTCTAGTAAAAGATGAGTATCATATATTGGAAGTTACTCAGAAATTTCATATCTGAGACTTCCTGAGGAGTTCTGCATATTTGCTTTGAGAGACTTCAACATTTCTTAATAACTGAAAACAAACAAACAAACAAGCCTCTGAACATAATTACTTCAATCCTGATTGTTTGTATAATATTTACAGTTTTCATGGTCCCAACATATAAACAAGTACTGGGGCATGCATCTATTTACACAATATTGACCTTCACACAATACTGTTTGTGGCTTGGCATATTCAATGAAGGTTGTGACTTTCCCACACCTGTCTGTTTTCTGCATTACATTAGTGAAACAAAAACTATGCTAGGAAAGACAGTGGGAGAAATGGCAAACAGGTCATGGAAAGATATTTAAAGGTTGCTGTCTGGGAAGAATGACAGTGCTACGGTGGCTTCCTAGGCTACAACTTGTCCAAGGAACTGATAGCTGTGCATTCTTGGACCACCACAATTGCAGAACGAGACTTAATTAACCTTGTACATTTCACTTTTTAATGGGGCACAGAAAAACCATGCACATCACTAGTTCCTGTTGGTCAAATGATCTGTGGTGACTCATCTATCCACAGTACCTTTGTGTGTGTGGTTTAATTGTGTAGCTTCAGAGTATACAAAAATTAAACTATCCATGTAAAAAATTTATAATCGATGAACTTGCGGGGAGTTTTATAGTCTTGTGTCAGAGTAATCTCAGCCAGTGATAACAGCAGGAGTAAGCAGAAGCAGCTTCTACTGGGCAAAGATGGTAATGGCCTTTTTTCTTTATTTGTTTATTTTAATGTGTGTCTTCTAGTTTAAGTAGATGACGGATATGGGTAAATAAATAAATAAAATAAAAGGAATGATGGTTGGCAAATGCCACAGAAGGGAGAAGATTATTCTGATATTTAGGCATGGAACATGGCTGAGGCGGGATTAGTCTTCAGAAAAGATGAAGAAGTAAATGGGTAAACGAGGAGGTGGAAAGTGGGTGCAAAGTGGTGTGAAGGCAATGGAGGATAGACAAGCCAATTCATCGTGAAGTCCAAAATTAATCCTCTGGAAAACAATGTGCTTATACAATAGTATTTTTTTCTTTCCTCACAAATACCTAATGAGGTAGTTTTGGAGCACTGTCCATGGCTTTGTGTCTCCAAGAAGCAGGGATTAATGCTTCCTGTGATTGCTACTATTGCTCAAATGACACAGTATGTCACCTCAGGTTGCATTCCCTGACGTGGATGCAGTTGGATCATCTCTGATTAATTCTCTGCCCTAGAGGAATACTTGAAAAATACAGACGAGTAGTGTGTCTATTAATCCTTCTTTAATACTGCACACCTTCTATGCATTCTAACTCATCATAATAACTTTCTTAGGTTTTTTTTAAAATCTTTGCGTTTAGGAGTGGGACATAAATTTAAGATCCCTAAAACTGGAGGAAATCTCCTGGCAATAATTACTAAGAAAGTCCACAGTATGCAAGTTCACGTTCTTCACCTGTAATGGCAAAGTGAAAACTAATGATGGATTTCTGATTTGGTTCATCTAATCACTGCATTCCAAACTAACAGATTCTCTTGGGTTTGAAAAACTGGGCCAGAAGTGCCACGAGAATAAGTTTTCTCTTGGTATTTCTGCATGGAACAAGGGCATGTTAATAACAGCAAAAATGAGAAATAATTAAAAATAGAAGGCCTCATTCTCCCTGCATCTGAATTTTGTTTGCTGTATTGCTGGAATGGGGAAGCCTTTTGTTTATAGTAACACCAGGTCCAAATAAGCCTTAGTAGTTTAGAGAGTTTTTTTGAAATCTTTTAAAGACATTTCTAACTCTTAACGAAGACTCACCACACTTTTATTTTTTCTGCATTGATTCCCATTTGCTAGTGGATTATAGCTGAAAAAATTCTGTATTGGCGAGGTAAATAGTTCTCTGAGGTTGTGCAAGTAGCTAGGGGTGCATGAATTAATTGACCCGGTCGTTCTCTTCTGTCTTCATCCTCTGATTGTTCTGAGCCTGTGCAATGTTTCTATGACCTTCACTACAGGATTAATGGGAGTTATTTCCTCTATTGGTGCAAAGCAATTATGCATGCCATCTTGCTTTGAGGTGGTTTAAATGAAAGTTGCCACTAGAAATGTTAACCTTCACCTGTCATAATGCTATTATGTTATCTTGGGCTAATGGTGAAAAGAAGTCATGATTTCATTTTATTTAAATTTCAGCTGGGTATTTGACCATAAAATTATTTATAAAAGAAGACACAATAAAGACGGTAGATCAAGAGTTCAGCAGTGAAAAAGAAAAGTGTTGTGCTATTGTCTGGAATGTAATTATAGAAAAGGCTTCAGTTTAAGCCAGAATGGATGAAGCTAAGGTACTCAGAAGATTCTATACAAGTGAAGGAGCTGACTGCATTATTGTCCTTTGAAAATCCCAATATCTGACTATTTTATTCTTGTGACGTTAGTAAATGCTTATGACAATGGCTGACACAAAATCACAGTTAAAATTTTCAATTGAAACATCAATCTTCAAATGAAAAGTAGAGGCTAGGTTAAAATTGAAGATGACCCTGCCTAGGGATCAATTTTAATATTAATTTTATTTTCTTAGATTCTCTATAAGCAACGTTTGATGAAAATGAAGAGTAGATAGTATGAATTCTTTAAGACTAATGTAAATGTAGAATAGTAATGCTACATCTGGTCATTTCCATGTCTAAGTGATTGTGTGAGACAAGTGCGAGAAATTATGTAAGTACATCAGAGAGGGTGGGCTGAAGTGAAAATAGGTTTTCATTTGAATATATATGTACCAGATAGGTTGGCTGGGATTAAAAAATGTAGATTTTTTAATTGTAGCTTTTTGAAGATGTATGAGCAATAAGGTATTATTTTGGGCAGAGGTTAAGATAAACAGGCTTCAGGGTTTAGCATTGTGTGTCTGGTGATCAGATCCCTGCTTCAAATCACTGAAGCACTCTTTGTTCTAGGATAGGCTTCTCCTCTTTTCAGGGTGTGAGAAATTGTTCCTAACAAATATAAAAACCCTGCAGCATTATATGAAGCTCATAGGAAGCAATTAGTTTTTTGTGAATCAACACTGTTCTACAGAAAAAGCTTTCTTCCAGAAATTTCTGCCTACCTCTAATAAAAAATGATGAACCACAGGCTCAACATTGCATGCTGAAAACTGAGCTCATGGAAATTGCCCTTGCTCAGTGAAGCTACTTGAACAAAACTTGCTCTTTTTCATAAGGTAGAATGAAACCCATAATGAAAGAGTTTAGGATGTAGGAATATCTTTTTAGACAAAAGTGAGAGGGGAGAGAGGTGTCAGAGGGAGGGGCAGTGGTGTCCGGTGTTTTTCTTTATTGTAGAACCTTATTAAGTGCAGAGTGGTCAATGTACAGAAACACAAGGCTGAATCCAGCTGTTCTGGCCAGAGGAGGACTGCATCCCGATGAACTTATTCCATTATTACAGTGCCCAGGCAATGCGTCAATCTACTGCAGCCTGCTGGGAAACCTGCATAAATATACACCTGCAGTCAAGAAAAGCACAAAGGGATAAATGTTCTAGTGCTAGAAATGGACATTGCTTTAGGATTTACACTGATAATGCACACTTGATTTTAATTTTTGTGGTCTGTTTAAATTGTACCATCAATGAGATTATGTTTTTTTGTCTCTTTACTATCATAATGGGAACAATGTGATCCTAGTAGGTATATCAGTGAGACTTCCCATAGGATAACTACTCATAAATATACAGTACTTGGGTCAAATATAAGGTAAAATCCGACTAGGAAACATGGAGACAGTTAAATTGCATCTTGGCATCTATGTGGAATATCTTGTACCTCTATAATTACGTTATCAAGGTGATAGATGGGCAAGTATGAAACAGACATTGAAATTAATAGCATGAACTGTAGTATTTACAAAGGAATATATTATATTTGTTTCAGCTGATGTTAAAAAGGGCATGTGGAATTACTATTTTGTATCCTTTAATATATTCCAGTTTTAAAAGATCTTTTGTTTAATGTCATCTCAGCAGGAGTTTAGCAAACATGTAACTAGCTTTTTTAATGAGGTCATTTTTAGGAAGATAGTTCTTCTCTTTTTCTTGTTTCCATCCCATATTTCCTTCCCTGGTGCTTCTTGCCATGTTTTCATAAGTTTTGAGAGAGTACAATTCTGTAAGGCTTCTCACCTTTTCACATCTAATCTTTACATGGTTTGAAGTTGCACATTAGAATATAAGTACCAAAAAATCAAATTCATGGTATTATTTATGTAGAGAGTACACTCTTCCACTGAACTCATCCGCAGTGTGTTGAGGTATTGCAGATATGATGATGATGTAATATGGTTACATGCCAAGTCTACAATAAGAGCAATGAAGACATTTATCAGTCACATCAGCTGTACACAAAATTTCAGTAACAAGTGTGAAAGAGTTTGGAGTTGTTTTTTGTTCATGCCAGTACAAGGTAACACCTGTTCATTTACATTTACTGTTTTTCAATGAGATTGAAAATGGGATGAAGAATCTGCACTCAACCCAAACACAGCTTCAGTTGGAGCAGGAAGTATCCAAATAAAGGTTGCAGGAGGACCCTTTTGATGACAAGGAAGTAGAAGTTTAGATTGCCACAGAAAAGTGCTCAGTCCTCAGCTCTGGGCCCTTTTGAGAAAGTAAATGAGCTTCTGTCAGGAATAATTTCGACATAGTTTCTCTAGATTTGGGATCAGATACAGACAATGTGTCTTCTGGAGATATATTCCAAATCAGTTTGTCTATTATGCTACTTGCTCTTCTGTCATGGCTTAAAGATGAAACTCTCCCAGGATGAAGATACTTAGGGTGGGCTGGAATTCAGATCAGATATTCAATATCTGGTTCAGCTTATCTTGGAGGATTAATGATATAATGGGTGAGCTTTAAGAAGTCCTAGCAGGTATTTCATCAGTACTGCCCGGCTCCAGAGATAGGATGGCTCATGTGATGCAAAAGATCAGTTTTTCCTGACAAGACAGTCTGGCTGAGAACAATTATTTATGACACAGAGGAAAAAAAAGAACCAACCGTAATTTACAGCATTTAATTTTTTTTTGTTAAGCTTTAAGCTTTTAAAATGCAATTAAAGGAAATTCTGGGGAGTCTTTTCAGATTTTAATAAAAAGAAAATATTTATATGCTGAACAACGCATTGGATCATAATGACCACTAGTTAATTATCAAGATATACAGTGATGCAGAAGTGCTCATTTTCCACTTTGGATTGCGCCCTACAAATTTTCACATGTGTCTATTTATCTTACTTAAGTTAGATGTGTCACTGCACAAAAATAAGTAAACAGAGTACACACAAGGACTCTGAGATCCTTCTAAAATGATGAGAGATATATAGAGATTGTTAAAGCAATGACAAGAAGATGATAATGACTTATAATTTAGTAGTTAGGTTGCAGTAAAGATGCTGATTTGCTCTTTATCTTCCATTCTTAACTGGATGCATCATACTCTTGGACTGTGCTTACTGTGCCCTTTTTTTTTGTAATACAAGTTCAAACACTTTTTTTTTTTAAACTTGTAAAGCAAAGTGTCCAGAAAATTTTCTTTCAGTGTCACTTTTACAAAAAAACAGATTCAGATCAAAAAATGTTAATGTAGAAGATGACATTAAAAAAGTTATTTTGTATCATGATTCTTAGATATTCTTGCCTCTTTTTAATTGCTGGATCATGTTTATAGTAGCCCAAAATTAAGCTTGAAGGGGCCCACAGAGTTAATTTCCTTCAAATAATCCTTCAAAGTAATGGTTATGTTGATTCAGACACATTGTATCCACAGATTTGTATATTAAACAAAGGTCTTTTTTCCCCCAAGATATTAGAACAGCCCTTTTAATGAATTCCCAATTAATTATATCAAAAATATTTTAATAAATAAAAGATGAAGAGAGGGATGAGGTAGAACTCTGCCCTCTAATGCAGAAAGCAAGCAGAAATACAGGGTTGGTTTGGTGGTTTTTTTTTCATTTTTAGTTAATTAACTATGTCCTTTGGGAATAAGGATGAGTCTTAAATTGAAAAGATGCAGGAAAGAACAAAAATGTATATAAAACAAGAATCTCAAAGGAACAAATGGGAAGGGCAAAGAAAAACACACTTTTTTTTTTTTTATAAAGATCCCTATTATATTGTGTTTAATTATACTATATTAAATTTATGGTTAAGGCTGACATCAACTCTAGAATTGGTACAAACTTTTGTGCTTTAAGGGCAAGCGTAGAGGTTAAGGCAAAGTATTTTCATAGTGCAGCCATCCCATGTCAGCTTACTGTAGGGTGACATTCATCTGCTTTTGAAGAGTTCTTTACTGATCATTGTTTTCATACTGAGCTAGCTGGACTACAGGTCTGAGCCAGCAGAGACAATCCTGACTTACTATTTATTAGACACATTATCCAAAGGAAAAAGAGAGAAGCATATCCTTAACTGATGGAGAAAGTTGTGGTGATTTATTCAGGTTAATGTGGAGTGAAAAAAGGCAATTGTGCTACTCTTGCAATAAATACTCTCAAAAACTTTTAACTCAATTTTATGTGGAATGTTAATAAAGAGATTATATGTGTATGAAGTCTGTGAAGAATGCACACATAAAAAGGTTCTTTCAAACTTGGCTTGATTTTCTTGACTGGATTCAGTAAAAAAGTGCAGGCTGAGGCCATAAAAAGTTCATCTGATACTATTAGCTGAGGCATATTACAAACGTGGCTCATTGCACACAGAAACCACCACTTCTGGGTGATTTCTGATCAGCTTGGAGCACGGACAGAACAACACGTCTCTCTGCAACTGTTTATTTAGATGTTCCCTCAGGCTAGCCCGGTGTTCAGTTACTTCCACTAATGAAATAAAAGAAGATGGCTAAAAGGTAATACCTCTAAAAGGCTAGAAGCTATCACTTTATAAAATAACAGAATGGAAGTGAAGTAATACCTGTTTCCTCAAAGTGGTGTGCTAGATGAACCAAGGTTTGCTGGAGAGGGATACGTACAAAACTATCTAGCTTATACAATCCGTGCTGATCTAATGTGCCTCTACTACACTTCCAGAGCTCCTTCTCTGTGTACCTCCTCTTTTATATTGTTTCCCATCTATGTTCTCTGAGCCTCTGAGAACTGGGGCTTCCAGCCAAGGTGGGTCATCATGTTACTTGCAAAAAATACCTCTATAACTCTCTCACTTTGTTACTCCGTCTGGAGCCTTTTCACACCTAGCAAATTCTCCTACATTTTTATGGCATACTACATTGTCATTCCTTGGTTCTGCAAGCTTCCAGAGATGATAAAAGGTGACAATAGCAGAACATTGAAATATAATCTATTGCAAACATATACATGGATCTCATAGCCAGATGGATTTTTTTTCAACCCTCCATTCAGAGGCTTTAAATTAAATTTATATTTCAATTTTTATGGAAGATGGGGAGGTGTTGCAGAGAACAACTTAATAAAGTTGCATAGTGATATTGTCACTGTATACCAACCAAATATTCACTAATGATAATGACTTATTTTGCCTCATTATTTTTCTACTATGCAGTATTAAGGGCTTTATATTGTCAAGGGTTTTCTCTTCCTCCTTTGCCTATATTTCTAATCCACTGAAGTCTTTCTCTTCCCCTTCCCCCCCCCCTCCCATTATTCAAAGCTAGCAAAGTTTTCATTATTCTTATTCTCCTAGGAACAAGCTATTTGTGATTTGGCCCAGCATTTTTGTGTTCAATCATCTTTCTTTTCTTTGTTGTCAACCCTTTAATGATGCTCCTCATGCTTTCCCGTAATTTATAGCTTCTCAAAAAGTCTAATCAATTTATACCTTCCCCACAGGTTCAGATCTGACTTTCAGCATTGGCTGTTTGGAATTCACAGTAATAGGTGTTGCATTTTTGATAACACATTTACTAGTATGTTAGCCAGGATGATTTATAAAGGGTGTGTGGGAGGATTTGATTTTTTGCCATCCTTAACACGGAAGAATTAGGTGAAATATTTCTCAATCAAAAGCTGCCACACAACGCTTGACTCTCAACCACAGCATAAACTCACTCAGATGGGATCTTTGAACTTGAGGCATGCCACAAACTATAATGCTACAGCAGACAGATCCTTCAAAGGTAACTTGTAGCCATGCAGTAAAGGAAGACTTTTCAGACTACTGGAAACTGCTAAAACATTAAGCCTTCTACAATAGGAGCAACAAATCCGTGCTACTTTCAGTAGACAAGCATTTGCTTTGGTTAGTTTCTACATAGAGAATTTTGGGCAAATTTTTTTCTTATTTTGTTCTAGCAGGCATACAAACTCCTTCAAGCAACATCAACCAGTTACCCCTTGATTTTTCTGCATGAAGGCTGTTTGTGCCTCAAATCTAGTGCTTCTTCTAAGATACAAATCTGAGAGGATTATTCATGTAGAAACAGTTTGACACACAAGTTCAGCTTCCTCTTCTAAAGAATGATTCCCCTGATATATTAAGGTCAATGCTTCAGACCCCACAGAACTTACTGATGCTTCAAGTTGGCCCAGTGTTGCTACTCCATTGCTCCTGCACTTCCACATGCACTCCCGCAATGAACTCCAACTTTTCATTTCCCTGTGCTTGTGAGAGCATTTGGCCTTTGAGCTGGTGGTGATTATTAACACTCTTCAAGGTAACAGCAAGAGAACACTGCTTTTTTCCCTTCATACCTAGTTCAAGGACCCTGGGAGATGAAGACAGGGAGAAGTGAGAACTGATAAACAGCAAGAGTAGTGAGTATTTACTTCCAGCAGAGGTCATAAGAACTCCCACATCTTCTGTGATCTTTCACTAGAGCAAAAGTATCTCTGTAAGGTCTTTTCCTTCTTCAGATTGAGCACTAATTAATACTGCTCCTGAAATAGGAAAGCAGAGGAGACTGAAATAAAAATCCATATCCGTACCAGTAAGGACTTAAACAGAAGCTCCAGTGGCTTCGCAGCCTGCACTCTCTCATAGTGCCATACAAGACTACCAGGACTGCCTCCAGAAAAATGCCCTCACCTAGGCTGCAGATTTACACCAAAGCCCCGAATCAGATCAAAAGAAAACTTACTTAAAATGAAAACAGCAATACATACTCATCCCACAAACTCCACCAACCAGTGCCCTTTGTTAAACTTGGCCAGCCCATTTGTAAGTGCTGTTTGCTCAACTGATGTCTTTTGCTCCTGCCCTGAAGACAGAAAAAAACCACTTACAGGTGTTTCTGTTTCAACTAATGTATGACTCAGAGAGTGGCTAGGTATTTTCCAGCTTCTACAACTGGAAATTCTGATATCCTATTCCAGGCAACAGTCTGTCCAGAGTCAACTTGCATATGTTATCTAATTGTTTCTGTATCTCAATATTTGAGTATGGAAGACTATCCATGAGTGTGTATTTCAGCAATATTCTAAGACTAACTTAAACTTACCAAATAGAAAGAATAACTGTCTTTTTACTATCTGACAATGCAGTAATTGATTACTTGTTAAGGTGAAACCACATCACACAACTGATTTTCTTTTTTTTTTCTTTCTTAAATTTATACCATTCTCTTTCCTAAATAAGAAGGTTTCAGCTTCTTCAGTTCACCTGTTCTCACTGTGCAACTTCAGTGAAATTATTGTAGTAGTCCATTTTTAAGAAGGTTGAAGTTATCCATCCTTGAATGTGGAAAACTGGCATCTGAAATTGCTTGGCCTTGAGGATCTATTTTCTATAACCATTTATTAGAATAAGCATAACCAGTTTTAGTGTAGCATCTGGAGCTACTCAAGTGCAGAAAGTCTAATGTAAACCCATAGGAAATGATTTATTGCACATGCACAGAATAATTATATAACAGAAAATATTTAGTACTGTCTGGGATTCTTGGATAGAAATGTAAGAATCCTACTGAACTCCCTAAAAGAGATTAAGGCATTGCAGTCTCAGGAAGAAAAGACACTTCTACTTTGTGGAGGTGATTGATTTCAAAATTTTATTTAGTTCCATTAAGAGAAAAAGCCCTCATAATTATCAGTTATCTGTGAAAGATAATAGACTGCTCACCATAAATAGAGTTCTCCCTCCATATTTAGTCATCTGTTGAGGGAACTGCCCTGAACTCCCTCTTGGAGCAGGACTCTGAGACAACATATCTGGAAGCTTATTTTAAAATTAAAAATGTTTGAGGCCCTGGGTTTTCCATGTTTACAAAGCAACTTTTCCACAATTCTGGAACCTGAAGTTCTGAGGTTACTTACACAATGTGTTACCCAGAGAACAGAACACAAGAAATTTACATTTGCTACCTCCATACTGTTTACATGATGGAGTGCTCTCCGTCACTGACACCAGACTCCTCAGCTGGCTAAGGAAGTGAGGTGGCAGGAAAATACTGAAGTGTAGGAACCACTTTTGGTGGTTATCACAGCTTTGGTAAAACTGATCATTTTTTGTTATATACGCTTGCAAATCGGCGTGTATGGTATTGAAATGTAAACATTTTTTAATAAACGTAGTATTCCAAATTGCCTTGCTGCAAAACCCCTTAATAAATAGCTTTCCAAATCCAATAATACATCTAAGAACCATTCTGTAAAAAACACCTTTACTTTCAGCTGGACTTCCCTAAAGCACAGATATAAAAGAGGAATGCAGGCAGGAGTTAAGTGGAAATACCTATTAATACAAGGCTCAAGAAGGAGTCCAACAAAATTCCTTAGTTATTCCTCAACAACTTAGAGAGATTTCATCCGCTTTCATGAAGATTCCCACCTGGTTGGTTACGTTTATGGCCACTTCACTCCCAAATGAAAATGTAACTCAGTTTTGGGTAGTAGTACAGATAGCCAGTTATCACTGGCCACTCTTCTATCAGGGTTTACCTAGATATATTGGAATTAATGTCTCTCTAGTAATTAGTATGAAATCATATTAATTCATATTCATTCATATTCATATAAAATTCACTTAAAATCATCTACATAAAAGGAATAATTCTCCTCTTTCTTTTACCCCCAGAGTTCTCAATTATGTGTCATATTTTCTGGTGAATCACCACTGGTGAGGAGATAAAGAATCCATTAGAGCTTTTGGAACCAAGAACAACTATTCAATGAAACTGAGTGAGTAAGGGAGAAGTAAATGTTTAATGGTCTGTTTGTTAAAGAATGAGAAAAGTTGATGGCCTGGGAGAAATGGCCCCAATCTGATCCTCAGAACTACAGGAAAACACTGTTGCAGGTGAAATTTCTGCTAAGGAGGTGAGCGGATTTCTTATGGAGGTGTGTGGATCTCAGTCTCACTGGATATGAATGAATGTGTAAGCGCACAGTGAGTATTCCATACATACATTTTAAAATCAGAGGAGAAAGCTTTTTTTTTTCAGGATGTATATGTATTTCTTGATACATACTGTCCCAAAGGCAAGAGAACTACCCTTAATTTGGTCTTCTGTCTCCTTATGACATATTGTAGAGGATTTTGAGTTTTCTCATATAAACTTCCAGTTAGCTACAGAGTATCGGGAAAAGTCTTGTGGAGTAAATGTCCTCTAGGTAAACCTTAACTAAGCAGCTGTTATGTGTTGTCATTGTTTCATAATCCTGATCTCCTACAAACAAGGGCTATCCTCAATGCTTGGAAAGCCCCTAGAAAGTTACAGATGCTCTCCTAAAACAACAAGATGTAACTGAATGCAATGAAGACATAATCTAGCCTTTTTTTTTTTTTTTTTCTCATTCAGTATTTTTGTATATTAAGAAATGGGAGAGAATGGAGAAATCAGAATTTTCTGTAAACCAAAAAGAGTCAAATGGTGAAATGTCTTATAGCACCACCCTATGTATCTTGTCAGCAACTTGACTTGACTTTAAATGATGGCTAAAATATATTGTTTGCCATACCCCTTGATTTGTTAAACCATAATCATGAAATTGAATTACAGGAACGATAATAATAGATGAAACTATTATATGTCATAGAGAGGCAATTATGCTGTAGCTAATGATCTTTACTAATAGGATAAGATATACTGCCACATGTGCCTTGAAGACCATCATCGGATAAAACTGACTCATCCATCAACTAAATCTTTAAGGTAGTGTTTAATTTGAGAGGTGAAAGAAATGAAATCGGGCTTTGGAGGACACTGTGAATTCCATCCATGTAATGAGATAGAACATTGATCTAATGAACTACCTGAAGTCTAGACTGTATCATTTACCTGGAGCCTGTGGCAACTAAATGCACACACATGCATAACCAAAAGGTTGGTGGAGTATAAATTAACTTTTCTTACTCAAAGGCAATATGGTGTTCTATATAAATTTGAATACAATTATGTCCCATCCACAGATTAAGCATCATGCATTAATAGCAGGATTTCTACTGAATGCTGTATGGCTTAATCAAAGAACCCAGGTAATGAGATTCTTGGGTTCATCTTTGCCAATAACTTAGCAACGTGGCATTGGTATAGTCACCAAGGTTTATATTAGGAAGTAGAGCACTGCAACAGAAGAGAATATATGGAGAAAAAGAGTGTTCAAAGTCGATTGTCCATTATATATATTTTGGAATTCTTACCTTCCCATAGATCTCTTTCCCTCAATTCTTCAGTGAATTGCTTTGAGCCACGTGAATGGGCCACCAGTTGTACAATCACCCTGGGCAGCCGTTTCCAGGCTTCCCAGCTTTACAGGAGTGCCTTTGTCTCTGTGTGTGAGACAGGTTGGACAAATAGAGATTTATGTGTAAGTAGAGGCATAAGGACTGAAGGATAGCAGTAGAAAGCACCTGATAGGCTTCGTACATGGGATCTTTAAGGATCTCTGGACATAAGTTTAAGGAAATTTCAAGACAATGACCAAGTGTAGCCCCAACCCTGGCCCAGTGGAAAATAAACTGTAAGATTTGGGAAATCTTTGCTAGTGAGGTGGAGGAAGACCCCTGGTGCTTGTTTAGGAGACAATTTGGATGAGTGGCTTCTTACACTGATGCTGAAGGAGGACAGACTGTGCATAGGACTGTCTAAGCCTTGTCTATACAGTATTCAGTATTCAGAAACCAGAACTGGAAATCTAAATCTTTTACTGGAGACAAGAGGAAAAAAGGTGATAGACAACAGTCAGGGCTGGTTCTTTGGTTGTGTTTTCCTTCACTGTTTAATTTCCCTTTTATTAGCTGGACCCATCTTTCATTCTCCACCACGCCCAGATGCAAAAGTAGCTATTTGGGCAGCTCCCTCCAACGGCAGCAGAGGTTACTCTTGGACCACTCGCACCAATGGACCTGTCTGGTTAGAGCTGATAGCAAACGGTCATCTGGATGGCTTTCATGATGAATATCCCTGTGCACCAAGTGAAGGAGGTATTTAATTTTGTATCCAAAAAAGAAATGTCTATGTGTAATTGTGTGTGGGATATTTTTTCTTTTCCTAACGTCTCTCATTAAACTGAATGACATCTAAAACAATTGCAATTCATTTGCAGCAGCCTGAGGGAAGAAAATGCCAATAGACAGAAATGACATTTATAAATACTGACTGAACAAACAATGTAAAAACCAAAAAAACCCCAAATCCCTATACTTTCCCTCTCCTCATAAGAACTCATTCACTCCCTTCAACCTTTAAGAGGATGACAGCAAAACCAAGTGGGAATGATCTACTCTTGAAATTTTAACTGACTGGTGTTCTTTTCTGCATGACAGGTGTTGACCTATATTTAGGGTCTATATATAAATCTGAGTAAAAGTGGCTAATAATGAATGTTGTATTGTGTATGTGTCGTCCCCCTTCCCCTGTCGTTCTGTGTGCTCCCTGTATTTTGAGTATTGATGAAAACAGTATTGATTGAGGAGACCGAAAGAAGCGTGCCTTCATTCTTTGAATAATATTAAGTCTCATATAGGCTTTCTGCAAATTTCAGAGGATTTGCATGAGATGGAGCCAATTATCTAAGATTCAGCCAGCAGAATGTCAGGAAAATGCAATCTGAGTTAATAAGGACAAGTTCAGTTTGAGTCAGAGACTGCACAGTCTCAGAGAGGTATGAACATAATTCTTTCTCTTATGAAAGACAATGCAAAGTGCAAAGAGATTCAAGACAAATTACTGAAGCAGCCAAGAAGTTTCAGGTGTCCTAGCGTTCCTGTTTTCTTTGAGCATTTTAGCCCTGTTTTCTGTATTTGCGACAAACATGGCGTTAATCTAAAGAAAAACCTTAACTTGTTATTGATTTCCTCTTTATGCTATCTAGCATAAATGTTATCTTATGTCTTACACTTGGATTTAATATAGGAAAAAGTACATTAGAAAATTGTGCCAATTAATTCTTATAACTTTTTTGTTGTATATGTGAGAGAAAGAGCGACATGGGGAGGTGGCTATTTTATTTTTTTTTTGTGAAATTCAGTCCATCCTGGCAGGGGAATCTGTGAAATTTGACTTTAAGCAGACTTTAGATACTCTTGTCTTCTCTGTCAATCAGCTGATATAATACGTATAAATGTTTAATCATACTAAGTACAAATAGAAAAATCTTGACTAGAAAGCAGTGCATGGTTGGTAACATGGACAAAAATATGAGGATTAAATGAAAGACAGGTGCCACAGAAAGTAAGCAAGCTGGATATAAAATTAGCTCTGCTGGAGACAATATTCATTAGTATTTTACAGAATCCAAGTCTTCCACATAAAATACTAAAAAAAAAATGCAGAAGGGAATCTGTCCCAGAGAGGAAGTTAGAAGTGTAAAGTGTTAAATCTGCAATTCCCATGAGGCACCTTGACAGCGTATCTACACATTGCTTCTTATAATAATAATAATTAAGAAATAAATAAATAAAAACAAATGCAACGCCCCCCCTCCAACAAACTGCAGGAAACATTTTATGTTTAAAAAAAAAAAAACAAACAAAAAACCAACAAAACAAAACAAACAAACAAAAAGCTAACAAAACCCCCCAAAAATACCAAGGCAAAAAGGTACAATAAAAAGTTTTAGCCAGATTGATTTTCGCTCCCAACTATATAAGCACCACTCAGCTGCTTGTTTTATTTTAGGATCCAAACAGCATTAATTAACCCACTGGGAAATGCTCAGAACAGACATTCTGATAGCATTAGCATGTTTTAACAGAAAGCCACGAGGGAACTTGGATGCCTTGCTTCATTTGTGTCCAACCAATAGAAACAGCACATGCATTTTAAGGTTTCATTAAAGCTATTAAGCACAGTACTATGCATGTATCTTCCATGTAAAAACAGTGCCAACACCAATGTCCTGACTCAGTTAAATTATTTTTTAATGATTTCCTCCTTCTTGTGGATACTGAAAGAATTGTTTGCTTTGTAAAGGCTGCCTCAAATTGGATAACATGGTACCAGACTTGAGACTCAGTTTGTCAGATCTTAGGCATTGTCAGATCCCCTGGCAAGTGAATGCATCATCTTGCTGACTTCTTTAAGCTCCAAAATCTTCATAAGGAGTACATTTTTCACTGTCTACCATGAATGAAAATTCTACCTTTCAACTGATTGCTTCAAAAATGAGAATGAAGCTCTCAACAACTGTTTTGTAAATAAATGGAAGTGTTCAGAGAACCACTTAGGTATGATTCAATAAATTCATGGCAGTCTAAGCTCTGAAGAAGTCAAAGAACTGCACTATGTTCCAGCAGGTGCTTGAGCACCTCCAAAATCAACCACATCAAATCAGTGTAATCTAGCCTAGAGTGTTCCATGGTATTGAACTGAGATATAAAGAATTTTTTATTCCTTTTTTTTAAAAAAAAAAATATTACTAGTAGTAGTAGAAACAGAATCATTTTGTATTTTGGGACAATCTGGAATTCTTTTTCTCCAAGCCACATATCTTATTCAATAAGATATTGCACTGCTTTGGGGCACTCAACACTTTTAGCCTTACCCTAAGGAATTTCTTTTTCTAGTCACAGGATTTTAGAATGAAATTTGGCTGTTTAAAAATATTTCTCCATGAAAAGTTCCTTTAACTCGCAAATGATTCTTTATATCTTTTTGTCACCTCTCGGCATTTTTGTCATCAAAGCACAACCTCAGGAGACTCAGAAAAAATATGAAATGATAGTATTTATTCCCTTTTTTGCTTCTACCTTTCCCCTTATGTCAGGATTGTCATGCTAAAATTCTGTGGGCCTCCTGACATCCTGTTTTGAAACCTTGTGAGAGGCTCTACTATGGCAGGTTGGATAATACATGACAAGATCAATCCATGTAAAACAATTCTGCAAGTTGTTGGGCTGCAATTTGACTGATGAAAGACAGGCGTTCTTCTAAAGAATTTTTACCCCATGGGGAAGATCTGTGAAAGCCTAACAATATCAATGAAGCATTCTGTTTGTTCCTCTGTGAAGGGGACATCTAATTAGTGTGCTGGCATGAAGAGTATCAGAGGTTACACTGTCTCCTCAGGGAACTCCTCTATGATTAAATACAAGCTCTCTTTTAGGTTGATTCAGTCAAGGAGTCAAGAAGGCAAAAGACACGAATTCATTTACCCACAGTATTTGCATGTTAATTGTCGAGCCTTTTATCTGTTCAAATGTGAGCTAAGAGTGCATGCAACCTACCGAGGTGTGGACAAGAAACATTAAATCTTTGAGCTGAATGTCTCCTTTTTTATGCTTGCATAAGACCATTGTGGTATTTTTGACCATGGGAGAGCTGCTGCTGAATTGTAGAGACGGCCATGGAAGAGGAATATGATCTCTCACTGTGGCTAGCCATGGGCAAACAAGAAATCAAAAGGGCAAAATTAACTTCTGCTTATTTTTCCATTTGCTGAGAATGTCTTTGGGCGTATAGGAGAAAATAAATATCATGAAAAGACACACAGAATAGATTTTCTCAACATGTAATCAAATCCCCACTGTACTGCAAATATTTCTCAAGCTTGACTTGAAGGTTTACGGCTCTATAGCTGACTTACAATGTATGCACACCCACACTAAGTTTAGCCACTAGACTATATGAGAAGCCGAAACTCATTCACAGACTGAAAATTTGCTGTGAAGTAGAAAATGACAGGAAATTCATCAAGTATCTGTCCTAAGAACACAAATTGCTTAAAGGTGACTTTCCAGTGATTTTTGAAGCACTAAGAATATTGCTCTTTCTTTTCCCTGCATAAAGAAGTGCTTATATGTGTTGAACTGAGTGGAAAAGGTAAAATCATTTTTATTCCTACTTGCTTTTACTTAAAAATATTAGCCATGTGAAAAATTATCCTCTTTCAGACTTTTGGAATTTTATTTGCCCTGTGACACTTCAACTGATGTTTGATGGAATTACATCTATTAATGTAACCCTGGAGTTGCCCTGGAGTTGTTGTATACCATTAGAGATACAGTCAAAACACAGTTTTCAAGTCAAGACATAAACCAGCTAAAAAGTCAAGCCTCTAGCTCAGTGCCTCATGATATTTGGACAATTTTAAATCAACTGCAGAGTCCTCTGGCGTATGTCATGAATCTTAACTCTATTCAGCCTGCTACATTGTCAGATGCTTCCCACATGCTTTCCTTCATAGCATATTATGATGAGTGCCAAATTTGGTGGGTTAGGATGAGGATTGTCAATAGTTTTCAGACCACAGATGTTTTGGGATCATGGGCAGTTTGTAATGGGATTTCTGAACCAAAGGAACGGGGGAAAGGAAGGGGCAAACTGGGATACAGTCCTGCGTGCCATAACTCTTAGCATCTATCCAGCAGAAATCTGAGTTCATAAGGTCCACAGAATATATATAGCACACACCACCACACACGACAGGCTACAAAACATTTCCTAGTGTTCTAATTTTACTTTGAGACTGAAAGAAAAGCATTACAAGAATTATGAGTAAATGGTAGTGAAGAATAAGAGAGATCACCAGTTTTTCTAGTTCCTACAACTTCTTGAGCAGTAATGGATTAGCTGAGTGAAACTGCTAGAGATCCAACAAAACAAGTGTAATTTCACGCTCCAGAAGAAAGGACAGAAAAGGCCTGTGGGGTTTCGTACTAGTATTAGTTCCCTATAATTTTCCCCCTTAGAGTTTTGAAGAACTGTGAACATCAAGAACTCATGGCTCTGGATCAGCTTCACCATGAAGACAAGTTCTAAGGCTTTCATGCTCTTGGTCATATAGTTTGTTTTTTCCTTTTCCAATTTTTCTCCTTTTTAAAAAAGCTCCCAGCATTTGGCTGGTTATTTAATTTTACAGGAATAAATAAAAGGATATAAAGATGAAAGGACAGGAGAGCATCTGCATTTTAATTTTGTGTGTGTGTGTGTGTTTTGATTAATGTCCTTCTCTAAGAGAAAAGGTAGGATCAGTTCTTGGTTCTTTTCTTCAGAAGATTTTCTGTGTCTCTATGGGATGTTTATTTTACATAGGCAAATGACGGGATACTAGCATATAGCAAGCAACTAAAGTGTAAAGAGCTGATATGAAATGGGGAACAGAAACTGTTGCATACACATAGCTTGAGAAGACATTCTGCCCATGTAGAGATCTCACAATATAAACAAAATAAAATGAAACCAAAGCCAGTTTGTAGGCAAGGGAAAGTTTAAATCTGCATATTTCAAAAGAACTACTGATGGAAGGAAAATAATCCCACTGGGATTATCACACTTTCAAGGTGGAGTCAAATTTTCCCTGAGTACGCCAATTATGCATTTCTTTGTCTTTTGATTTTATATAGCAGACCATTGCTATTAGAGAAACACATTGAATAATAACAGCAAAGCCTAACATTGATTTACCGTATTTTTATTTTCCTATGATTTGTCTCAGTTAGGCTATTATCCCAAGACATTTTTCAGCTTTTATGGTGACAGCAATGTCCAATATAGGTCATGGGAATATGTTTCTATAGTTTCCAACTGCAAAGAAGGGCATGCTATGCTGAAGTTGGCCATGCTCCATTTGAATAATCTCAGTGTGGGATCACTACTGTTACTAAAATGTCAGGTGTTAAGTGAAGTGAAAAATATTCTGAATTTTAAGACCAAAATCAAACGAATACAAGAAAACCCAAACCAAAACAGGGCAATTAAAGGTGTACTAGAAAAATTCAACAATTGTTTAGACATGGACAGATGTGTGAAAGGCAAATTAAATTAGATAGCCAAGAGTAAAGCTTGTGTTGAGAAAAAAGAGTGCTTAAATCTTAAAGAGCATATATATATATATAGACACAGTTGAAACTGAGTCGAATGTCCCTCTAGGCTTTAGTGCAAATTGAATAGACATTGATGGATTTGTTTTCCTTTCAGATTAAATTGAACTTTTGATTTGAAAGTAGTTTACCTGCTCCTGCACTTGAAAGCTATATTTTTCCTTAACTAATTTTCTCTTGTTAAGGCACTTTAGTTTCATAGTGGTTTATAGTGTTTTACAAATGGGCACTGTAATCCTCCAGAAGAAGCAGAAAAAGAGAATCATACAAATAATACTAAGCAGTACTTTCCCGGATTGCTTTACCCCCACTGTGGCCTGTTTGTTTTAAAAAGGTCCATTTTATGCTGTTACACTTCTAAATACACTTGAACTGATATCTAGCACTAGATATTACAGCTTCCATGGAGTAGAAGCCTTTCTGACCATTTTTAAGGTACTGCTGATGTGCAGGTAGTAAATAATGGTACTGGTCTCCAAAGGGGTATGTATTCATCATCAGCCTAAACTCAATGGCCGCCCAGGCTATAGAGTATGGCCTTTGTGGTTTCAGCTCTTCTAGCCCCTGCAGGGGTCTCAGGCTTGATTTCACATCACCTCTGTTACACTGATGCCTGGACACCTGTCCATACCAGCTCAGGAGCAGCCCACTCAGCGATATTCAGGGTAACATTTTCCTCTGCCCTGAATCTTGTATCTGATTCAAGATCATGCGCCATAGCAGGGGAACGGGCTATCATGCCCTGTGGTTGGGCTGAAAGTCTAACATGTCCCACCTACCCAGTGGGAGCATCATATGGTTAACATTGGACAAATGGGAGGGAATTTGTCCAGCAATAGCTTCCATGTTTCTTGTCCTAAAAGACAGAGGAGTTTCAAAAGCAGTGCGAGCTCAGGCTGGGTTGCTGTTGCTTGCAGTGCAACACAGGTGTCTGCAGAGCTGTTTCTGCAGATGAATGGTCTTCTGGCTGTTCTAATACTGCCTAGTTTAGGCTAGATGGTGGATAACCACTAGATAACAGTAGACAACCCACTAGATTACCAAGGTGAAATTTTGATACATATCGCATCCCAGGGAACACTTGCTTTGAAAAGAGAAATCTTTATACTTGTTTTGTCATTTTTATTTTAAGTAGAGTGACATCAAGGAATCCCAGCCAGGACTGAGATGCTGTTTAGATACACAGCAAGCTATATTCCTTTCTAGAAAAAAACCCAAAACAAAACAAGCAAATGTAAACTCTCTTCCAGTCTAAATATACAAGCTGAGAGAGATGTTTTATATCCTACTGGCATGCAGGGAAACTAAAGCACAGGGACCTTGCTTGGCTTGACTGGTATCATACAGTGGGGCTGTGAGAGAGCTAAAGATCAGATTTCCCAAGCCCATTTCCATGGTCAAACCATAAACACCGGGCATCAGGATTACCAAAATAAATACTATTGTCCTAATATAGAGGTGATTCATTGTACATGGACTAGTTGAACCAACCATTCAGGAACACTCTGAATTGCATCTTAATCCTTCAGGAAGGGCACCAGATTGCCTTTGTTTTCCACAGTGCTTCTCTTCGGTACTTTGCATTTAGAGCATCTGTTCCAGGGAAATAGCAGTCAGAGGGTTTTCTGTTTCATGCATAGATTAATCTTGTAACATCAAAGATTAATGACATATGATTAATCAAAAGGGAAAAAGTATTCCTTTTTTTTTTGCTGCAGCATCCTGCCCCAATCCCTGCTATGTCTTTCTCTCCAGATCTTTTCATCATAATATAGAGTGGTGAAGGTGGAGAGAGAAAGCTGAGATATCCCACTAATAACTTCTGAAATATTAAAAATAAGCTTGGGAGAGAGAGAGAGAGAGAGATATGGGATGTGGGTGGGTGTGAATTGTTCTGTTTTGCATCTGCCTGCTAAAAAGGATCACAAACAAAAGCTTTTCACTCCCCTTGTCATGTTACTTGGTGCCTTAGCAGGTTACAGATTGTGCCCGTATGATGCTGGCTTCAGCTAGAAATTTCTCTCTGTTTATTTCACTTTCAAATCCAGGAAAATAATTAACAGAGGAGAACAATCTGTTTTTTTAAATATTATTTAGAAAGGAAATTATTTCCTATAGCACCAGATGCCTAGGACTAAGACATTCAGCCAAGGTGAAGTAGGTACCTGTATTAGCTGCATGTCAGACGGCTGATACAAATCAAGCAATTTGCACTGTGCATTGTATTTTCTCACAGAAAAGATGTTTCCTTGTATAGCTACAGAGACAACTACTGCTTGAGAGATACATGAAACCATGTCCTTAAGGGTGATTGGATTATCATGGTCCTTTCAGTCTGGGAGTTGCTGCAGAAGCTTCTATCTCTAGTGGCAGAGTTTAGGCAGACATTTGTCCCCAAATCCACTCTTGCTACTCAAGCCATCAAGTCACTTTTGGCTGGTAGATTTTTTTTTTTGTTTTTACCTAAATGTCAGAGGGTAGCTATGAGACTCTTAAATTAGACATTATAGATAATTCAGTATCTGCACTGGAGTATAGAAATTATCACAGACAAAGCCCCAGCATGTGGAGATGTGAAGCCTCACTCGTACTTTGTTGCATTTACAGGACAAAGTTTAGGTTGGTATCCTTATTGGACAGAAAAAACATACAGAAGAAATTTAGTTTTATATCTAAAGTGTTAGATTGAAAAGTATATCTCAGTTTTCGGTTTTCTGTGACGTACCCGGGAAGTCCTACTTTCCTTTGTTCAAAAGAAACATAAGTGTGTGAGGTGAGGAACAGTGGTGGGCTTAAAGTCTGAGAGTTTAGCATTAAATTATACCTTAGTCCTTGAATAGTCCAGCTAAGGAAAAATATTCAAGGAAATGCTTCTTGTAGAATAAGAGCAGCATGTAGTTCTCCTCATTCTCAGGACTATGGGGTCCCATCCTGGACTCCTCACCTCTGGGGTGCAAGCAAATATTCAGAAAGAATATTGTTGTTCCTTGCCTAAAAGTAACATTGGAAAATTCAGATCCAAATTTTCTGGAAAAAATTCTGTGCATATTCTTCCAAGCTGTATAGGAAGTAAACAATAGAGAATGCGAAATTTTACCTTCGGTTTCAGTACTTGATTTAGTTTGATTTAAATTTTGTTCAAGATATGATTTAAGGTTTCAATAGCATCAGAGTCTTTCTTCTTTCTTCCCAGTCAGATAACTCACCCCTAGTTATTTCCCTGTTCTATTATGAAAGAAATGCATTTAGTGAAAGAATCAGTGAGTGCCAGGCTGTATTTTCCATGACAACCCCCTAAGGTGTTTTTTGCAGCACTCTTTTAAGTTATGCTGTAAGTTTTTCCACAACACTCCTTCTTCTTAGCTTATGCCTTCTCCCTCCAACTAGTGAGGATAACAGCACCAACAGTGGCTTGAATTCACCCCTGAGGGGACTGAAATGCTGTAGAAATCATCAGAACTGTATCAGGGATGAATGTGGGCATTTATGTGAGCAAAGGCGGTGTGGACTGCACGCACATGGACTTTAATGTGCCTCTCTGATCCAAATGCAGGAGGAGTATGCAGAGTGAAGTAAACTTTTCTAATTTCTGTTTGAGAGGCTGTCATCTAGGATCATGATGCTGTATAATATGATGCATCATATCCCATAATATAAGAGGAAGATAAACCTTTTTATTTAAAACCTGTGACAATGCCCAGTGTTGTTGTTGACTGAATTCCAATTACCTGGGAAGCATTCAGCACATCACATTTCAACATGTCATCTCTCCTAAGTGGAACCAATTGCATTAAAACAGTCAGGAAACTTCAGGCCCTCACACTTTGCTGGAAATGTAATCATAAAAATTTAAAATGCATATATTCATTTTTCCCCCTTCTTCTAACAATGTCAGGCAAATATGCCTCATCGGGATTCACCACAGACACAATTATCAATGCTCTGTCTGCAGAATTGTTAATGGAAAAATTACATACACAAGCTCTTGATAAACTGTGCATCTGATTTCACTGTTTGTGAAGCACAGAGATATTAATTATTACTGCTGTCACTCTTCTGGTTACTGCAAAGGAATGGCAGAAGCTTTCCATTAAGTATGTCTCAGTCTTAAGCTTGTAGCGTGATCTAAGAGGAAGATGCTGAAATAACTGTGGTACGGTTGCATTAAATGCTGATTAACTGGAGAACCCACAGCAAATTTCAGTGCTACACTGTTTATGTTTAGGATTGAAAATGCTCCAAAATGCCTCAGTTTATACCTCTCCGGACTATATTGTTCTCTAACATTTTGATAGGTTACATTAATTGTATATTAGTAGAAACCTGAGATAGGCCAGCAAAAATTAATGCCTTGATAAAAGGAAAAAAAATATTTTTTCCTTAACATTTTGTTTTGCCTAAGCAAAGTAGCCTATACAAAGAATATATCCTGGTTCCACTAGAGACAATTGCAGAACATTAATTAGAGTGTCATTTCACTAAAATGTGTGAGGTTATGCTTCAGGTAATGAGGATGTGTTAAACAATTAGCAGCAAATCCTAACCATTTTGTCATTTGGACTATTGCTTATAGATTTAACTATATTCAACTCCAACTATTTCAGGCGCTGGAAGATTTGGATTAATTTTATTTCCCATTGCTCTTGGAGTAAGATCTATTTTATTCCTCTCAAAGTCTGTGGGCTTAAGCTTTTGGGGCTTTTTATTTTTCTTTTTTGGATTCAGCGTGTCTTTGGCTGTATTTCTCTAGGTTTGCATTAATTAAAACTGTTGGGGGCAGAGTGCTATCCTCCTTTCTTCTAGTTTAGCTGACCCCAATTTCAGTCTGGGCGAGATCCTCAGTATAGGAGGTCACCTGCTATTAAATAGTAGAAGCTACTCCACTTTTATAATTGGATCTTCCAGCTGCATACAGGTATACAAGACACCTTCGGTGAATATGCAGTCTCTATTCTTCTCTGAACATGGCATTTAGATAGACTGGTCACAGATCAGGTTTTAGTCCAGGCCAGTGTACGTGGAGCCATTACTGAAGCCTTTCCCTGCAAATCTGTTGGAGCAGTTTTGCTCATCCTCCATCTTTTTTGTATTTTTCAGCAGAAGCAAGCCCTGGTTCACTGATTATGTATGCCTTTACATTACAGTTACCAGTTTAAATTTATAAGTCAGTATCTCATTTCCCATCACATTGTAACTTTTTGCAGGAAGCTTTAGAGTAGTGTGTGGATGTTCTGACTATGTGTAACTCAACCTGCATGACATCACAGAATCATAGAATCATAGATTTGTATAGGTTGGAAGGGGCCTTTCAGATCAGCAAGTCCAACCATCAATCTAACAGTGACAAAAACCATCACTAAACCATGTTGCTAAGCACCACATCTACCTGTCTTTTAAATATACCTCTAGGGATGATGATTCCGTCACTTCCCTGGGCAGCCTGTTCCAATGCTTGATACCCCTTTCAGTGTAGAAATTTTTCTTAATATCCAATCTAAGCCTCCTCTGGTGCAACTTGAGAACATTTTCTCTAGTCCCATAGCTTGTTAGTTGGGAGAAGAGACAGACTTCCACCTCTCTGCAAGTAGTTTGCAGGTAGTTGTAGTGAACAATAAGGTCTCCCCTCAGCTTCCTGTTCTCCAGGCAAAACAACCCCAGTTCCCTCAGCTCCTTACAGCATCACCTCTTGCTGTTGTATGTTGCTTTCCTAAATAACTCTGGGATTACATTATTTCATCGCCAAGGAGTTTTTCCTGCTTGTTTATTTTCTTAAAATAAAAAATAGGTAAGCGCTAAAGAAATAATTCTCTTAATTGCTCCTTTTTCAGTCATTTCACTCATTTCTTTCTCACATGAACAAACAATAAATATATTGTTATCTTGGTACACCCATAAATATACTATATCACTGGCAAAGAGTTACAGAATAGCTGGAGATGGAAACTGAATGAAGTGAGCACTGGAGATAACCAAAATAACTTCTGAACTGCTTTGGTCATACTTGCAGGAAGAACACTGAAAGATGTTTGGAAGGTGATTGCAATTTGGGAGAGTACTAGATTATGATGGTGATAAGTGAAAGGTGATGGTGGTAAGTGAAATCTCAGTAAGAAGTTTTGAAGTGTGGCACTTCAGTGCATGACAGTTCCATTGCAAGAGTCAGAGGGGTAAAGTGATACTTGGAATTTAATAAGTGGCTTCCTCAAATACTTTTCTTTTTTTGTCTTAAAATGCTCTTTTCTTTCCTGAAAATGAAGTCTTCTTGAAAACCCTCTAAAAGCTGATGTAGTAGAACCAGTAATAAAAAGCAAATGAAGACAGTCTATTCACCTGAGATTTTTCTTCCTTAAACTTCTATTTTCTCTGAGCAACTAAATGAAAAGATTTTCTTTCATCAAACGTTTTCCTTGATGGCAGTGGTTTGGAGCAAATGTGTGATAAGAATATCTGCAACATAAAGATAGCTGGAAACTTTGAATCAGTCCCTTGGCTGACAGTGGGCAGCCCTGGGTGTTACAAAGGAAGGTATGAGAAATCTTATGTTTGACAGATGTGGAATAGTTTGCAGCCATCCTAATCAGTATTGCCTTGGAATTGATTTAACCCTGAAACATGAGGTGAGGCTTCTATATTTTTTTTTTTTCCTACTAGTACCAGTATTTTTATCATGGTAAATGCCCATTTCTTCCTCAGAGCTATACTTGCTACCAGTGAAAACCTGTAACAGTGAATTTCATTGTTTAGCTATTCAGTGAGTAAGGGTGCAGAACTCTTCTAACACAACTGTCTTCATTTAACAAAATATTTTTCTCTTTTGCAATTGCTCCATTTGTATTTAAAGGATTGACTCTTTTCTCTTACACTTAAGGGTAGAGATTCCTACTGCTTCACTTATATGGGCATACATTTGGGTTTTTTTTTTGTAGCCTGAGTTATTAATCTCCTTAAAACCCCCCAGTTTTTTCCATTCTTCTTTGTAGATGAGTTTTCATGATAATTCTAACCAACTTTCTCTGGACCTCTTTTAATTCTGTAGTGTTTCTTTTGACCTAGAATGCTACACATACTTGTACTTTTGATTTATACCATTGTATTATATTTTTCATAACATATTTAACCCACTGAAGCACACAGAAGGTAGATCTTCACAGGGTTGCCACTGCTGGACTCAGATTGACTGTTAGCAACTGCAATAATTAATGAAAAACTGTTTTAAAGTACTAACAAAAAAATCCAACAAAACAAAACAATGTCTTGTTTATGAAGCTAAAAGTATTGTAAAACATGTTATTATGAGAATATGATGCTTAAAAAAACACCAGCTCTGTAAAGGACAGATTTTCTGTTACGCGCTTTGTGTAGATCAAGGTCCCATTGGTTTGCTGACGTAATTTTTTATGTATGCGTATTTACTTCCTGACCTAATAGGCTACTGCTTAAACAGTTGAGACAAAAGTAGTAGTTGTGATGCCCAACAACTGTATTATTTCCACTACTTTTAAAAGTGAAGGGAAGGTTTTATATGCAAAGACCCATATCTGCAATCACTTATGTAGTTAATTAAAAACACATAATCAGATTGATTACAATAGGACTATTTACATGATGAAGAATGATATAAGCTTGAATGGATGTGGTTATGGGGTTGGGACTTTTCTGCATAATCAGAAAGATATTAGGTGTGAGAGAAAAAAACAACGTGAATTGCATTATTTAGTGCTTTAAGTGTCTTTGCAGAGTATGGATGCATACTTATGTCTACTATGTCACTGTAAGAAAAAATGTAGGATCAATGAGAAGAAACCAAGAGAAATGCAACTAGCATAGTGATGTAAATCTACTTCATTTTACGACATTGCATATTTTTAGAGGTTCCTCTGCAGGTGCTCATTAAGGGAAGTCAGACATGACACTAGATGTAATTTCATCAAATAACTATTGGTAGGGCCACAAGTCTTTGGGAAACCCAGAGAGATCTTCAATTAGATCCCAACTCAAGAATTGAGCAAGATTTAAGTCATTAAGATCTACATATGTGCCCTAAGGAACAGATCGATGTGAGGTTTTTGCTGCAGAATGAGATTATGTTCTTATGTCCTTATGATACCTTGGAAATATGGTGTTTGTGGGTAGGAAAATTGCTTGCAGTTTATTTGCTTTTGGAAGAAGAGAAGAAGCAGATCAGATGCTTTTACTTTTGCTGCTTGAGTGGAATAATTCCAGAGAAATTTGGAAAGTGGTGATGGAATTTTAAGAGATTTAGGAGAAATGTTACAAAATTTTATCTTCCCTGATGCACTAGACTTGGAAAGAAAAAAGTTTCCAGGTGAATTAAATAAAGCAGAGAAGTATTTACAGGTTCCAGAGGAGAAAGAAGTGAATTATTTAAATCTCAAACGGGTATTGGTAACTAGGAGGGGAGAGGTAAGGCCTGTGTTGAAGATGGCACCACCTCTAGAGAATTGATAGATGAGGTGTTTACATGCAGAAGTAAGACCTAACACAAGTTTTCTGTTTATTGTGGGCATAATGTGAGGTTAGGAAATGTGTGTGCCTCCACAAAGTAAAATTTCCCACTAATGTGGACATGATCATCTTTTGACACAATTATTGTTGTGAGATGGTGGAGGGGGTTTATTTTAACCACGTAAGTCCCCTTAGGTCAGTTTCTTGTCTCTGCACACAGCTGGTGCTTGGCTCATAAAGAAATCTGTACTGGGCAGAGCACTGGCTGTGACATTTGCTAGGCAAGCTCAAAAATCCAATGCCATGCATTATTAATGATGATAAGTGTTCTGCAAAGAGAAGACATCAGAAGTGGAATCATGTTCAGGCATTTTATGCCAAGTTCCATCATTCTATGGCAAATACAATTATGCATTATCGATATTAAAGATGCCCATGTCATGGGTAATGTGAATACATATTGCAAAGTGGTAATGAAATTTGGAATATTTGATTAGTCGTGGGAAAACTACTTTAAAAAAAAAAGAAGAATATTTTATCTACATTTCTAACAACATTTTTTACACTGAATGACCAATTACACTTCTATTATATGCCATTTATTTTGCATATTTTAATTTCTAATTACTGATAAATTGGTGATTAAGATGACATTGATCTATTAATGCCTACTGAATGTTTAATTCATGGATACCTTAAAATGCTTTCCGTTACTCAGGATTTCTCATAGGTTTTGGCTAGAACTCCAAAGCGGTGACATATTTCTAGCATCTGAGTTCAGAATATCTAGCAGCAAATTGAAGCATCAGTGTCATGGCACCATCCACAAAATTATTTCTTTGGAATTATTAAGATCTTAAGCTGAAATCCAGACCAGAAGGGAGCCAACCTAATGCTATGAATGCTCAACTTGAGTCTGTAAATGATTGCTCTTTCCTCTTACAGAAAGTGTGTTTCAGTTCTAATGTATCCTATGCCCCTAAACAAATGATGGGCACTGTTTTCATCTGTTGGATGTAAGTCTGTGCTTCTAGATAAAAAATCATACCCAAATGGAGGAAAGGCAGAGTATCACCAAGAAACGTGAGTGCCTCAACAATGCCTTTGTGCTTCGGGAATCAGAAATGGATGCAACTAAAAAAGTAAATCAGTACTTGCCAAATCTTTTTGGACTGCCCCACTGCTGAATAGTTTGTGGCTGTTGCGTTATTTTTATCAGAAAACCACTATTAGAAAATACCGTTAAGTTTGTAGTATAATATGACCCTAGTTTTTGCCTTATAGCTTTCACCTTTGCCAAGACACAGCTGAGTCTGTACTTTGGGAGGGATGAACAACTTGGTGGCTCACCAGTCCTGTCTCCAGTTGCATGCAGTACATATATATAACCTATAGAAAGTAAGCTGGGTACCTGTGCAAGGAAGGAATTGTGCTGTGCTGCGATACCTCTTCAGGTCAGCATGGTGGTAAATCTTGTCAGGGGGCAGCAAGGGCTGCAAAGGAAGGGGAGCTGGGAGCTGAGTGAGCTAATGAGGCCAGCAGAAGGAGTGACCTCCATGACAAGCAGCCAGGGTGCTTAGCAACCAGTCAGGTTTAGACCTGGAGATGCTAATTGAGGTCACACACAGTCTAGAAATCACCCAGCAAGTCTGGGGTGAGGAGGTAGGTCCATGGGCAGCCTGGGAAGTCCAACTAGTGTCTCAGAGACTGGGTGCAGATGTAGATGCTACACAGCTGCAGTGTAGCACAGATGGGAGATGGGGGACCACCACAAAGCCTTGACTTTACAGGCAGCTCCCAAGGGAAACAGCAGGTCCTTGCTTCTAGCCTACTTCACAGCAGTTTTTATCAGGAGAGGAACTGATCCTTATCTCTGTCAACTGAACTCTTAGAAAGGGAAATGCACCTGGGGCCCTGCTAGACCTGTACTTCAGAGGGCACGGGGAATGCAATTCCTATTTACCCCAACATCAAAAAACATGTTTTTTAAGGCATGTGGCAATATTTGCCCAGAGCAAGCTGTGAAAAACACCTTTACAGACCTCAAGAGCATATTGTGCTCACAAAGACAGATATAGGAGCTGTGGAGGCTCTGTAAGTACCGGGCTTTGTAGGAAGGTAAAAGCAAAAACCACATGGCAAATACCTACGGCTGTGAGCCCTTTTCATATGAGAGGAGGTATTGACAACCAGCATTTTTGAAATTCCTAGTTATATTTTCTCTGACCCCATCTCATCCCAGCCTCACTGGAGGATGAGGAGGAGGAGGTGTGCTGTGCTCTGTTAAGTGCTGTTAAACAGCGGTTGTTTTCTACCCAGAGATGGGAACATTGCCAGGGAGGAGAGTGCGATCCCTGTATCTTGTTTCTATGTAGTGATACTAAGAAGCTTAATTAATTAGCATTCATGCTGAATAGCTAGCTTAGATTCTCTCATGAAAAGGCATGTGAAGTGTTGCCTTTTCAGGGAGGCCTGTGCCTCAACCTTTTCAGAAGTCATCACACTCAATTGCTATTAACAGTGAAACAAATTTGGGGTGATCATGAAGTGGTGTTGGATGAGAAAAAAGGAGATGCTACTGCATGTAAGTGGAAAGTATTTTGTAGTGCCAGGTTTCTATAGAACTGGATATATATTTTTTTCAGTTGAGAGCTTAACATACGTTAAGCTTTGTTCTCCATTGTATTCGATGTCCTTGCCAAGTTGCTGCCACAGTGGGCGTCTGGAGATCAGGGAGTCCATTTCCCTAGGAGGAAATGAGTTTGGGAAGCCTTTGTTTTCACGCCATTTTTCTGCTCTTGTGCATATTATCTAACGGGCTCAGCAGTTGCGCAGGCTCAGCGCCAAGGTCAGAGTGGCATAAGCCTTCAGGATGGGAGAGCGACTGCTTCATTTAGCAGACATGCCAGTGAAAATGAGGCAGTTTTATGGAATCCCTCTGCTCCCTGCTTGGAGCAGACAACGTGCACCGCTTCTCTGAGAGGCATACAGTTTCTCTCTTACATGAGTTAGCTGGGGAAAAAATCAGAGTCAGGAAGAATATACTGAGTGAGAGGCCTTTTGGAGATCTGAAGCCAGTTGATTCTAATGCACGGGAATGGCAGCCAGCGCACCACGATCAGCCATTTGTATGCATCTGAAAAGCACAGGTACAGTACGGCCAGTGGTAAGCCACACGGAGCTCATAAAACAAAACCTAGAAGTTAATTATTAATCAAAGCCAGCAAAAATGTGTTCTGCTTTAATATGACAATGCCAGTACATAAACTCCTGAGCTAACAGACACTTTAAAAAATGAATGGTGATTACTGTTATAGCAGCTGTTTCATCAGCCGCTTTAGAACCAGCAATCTGTTAGTCAGCCATACGTTAGCAGGTGACATAAGGACAGTTCAGAGTTGAGACTTTCCATACTGCAAACTCCACTCAGATAATTAACATCTATAGAAACATCGTGTTGAAAATCTCAACTGGGGACAGGGAACTGGAAGAGGAAATCACTATGCTGGAGGATGAGGAGGCAGAGACAATGCATTTGAATTCCATAGGGGATTGCAGGTAAGAATAATTAAAAATGGCTTCAGTGAGGCACCAAACAAGCTGGCAGAAACCTTGATCTCTCTGCCTATAAAAAAATAACCAATTACTAGTGGACAAAGCAAACCCATAGACACACAGCTGTGTTAATTCCATAATCTTTGTCCTGTCCAGTGTTATTTTTCATCAGTCTTGTTTGACAAGCAGTCCTGACACTGCTACAGGAATGCTCAGGTTAATGGAAATAGACTTAAAATCTCAGCCTGCAATGAGGCCTTTTGGAAAATATTGTTAGGGCTACCTTCTCCCCACCCCCTTATTTTTTACTGAATCAATAGCTTAAAGGCTTTTTTTAAAAAAAAAACTGACCAAAAAAACAACACAAGCAGTTCAAACCCACAAACCTTCCCCAAAGACTTTTAAAGCATTGCTAGAACATCAGAGAGCAGGACTGACCAGAAAATTTACATTGATTTCTAGCAAATGTTGCTGACTCAAGCAACTTAGATAGGGATCTCAGTTTGCACTTGTTGAGTTTACTCAGTACCACATGATGAGAAGAGAGATCAAAAAACACAGACAACTCAAGATTTGACCATGAAATGTGTTTTGTTCTTCTATGCTATAATGTGTGTAACTACTGTGGTGCTTGATAGCTGAATATCTATAGTATTTGATTATGCTAGTTATTTCATGCATTTCAAGGTAGAAAGCAAGACTCCACAGAAAATGAAGAAACAAAAAAAACTCCAACCCCTTAATATTTTTGAGCTTCATTCACTTTTTCTTTCTGCTATAGTGTCTCAGAAAGAAATGGGTAAATATATTGCCTTTGCAGTTTATCTGTTTAATGACCGAAAGCTGAGCAACCTCTAACTTATAAGTTAGACTTATACAAGTCTTACGAGTTTCCTAGAAATCCTGCACTCCACCATGGTGTCTTCCAAAGCACCGTCAGCAAAATCTGTGAGGACCAGAGAGAATAAGAGCTTTGATGCAGAAGCAGTGCCATGGGAAACAGCACTGAGCAGAGAGATGCCCTCTGGGCTGCAGCCAGAAGGAAAGCCCAGCCTGGCCCATCTTGAGCACTGTTTAAAAGCCCATTTTTCCCTTCTGCTCCACCTGTACACAACTGCTGAGAGGCATCAAATGCTTCTTCTGCCAACTTCAGTTGTTGATCAGGGAATGTTGCCAATGTCTCTGCTGCAGATCAGTCCTGTACTGTACACTGGCCTTTAAAATTAATTATGTGCCCTCTGCTTTCTTTCAGATCGCAACCAAAATTCTTGCTACTTTATGATGCCAGGCTCAGTGATCTAATAAAGACAGGGTTTGTATTATGTTCTTATAATGCTGCATTAGTCATAGTGGCAGTTTTGAGGGTACATTTATTATTAGAATCTCTTGTTTAATTTATGATTCTATCTTGTCTTTCACAGCTCACATTTTTCTCAGTAATGCTTCCAATTCCACAGGTTTACCCATCCAAGGAATTTCCCTGACAACAAAAATATGAACCTCTGTCGTCTTATAAGGGTGTGCGCTGATATTGATTCACCCTTGCTTTTAGAGCACTGATTCCTCTGGATGGTATACAGTGGGTGGTTCTCAAATCCTTCTGTGTTCATCTTCTCAGATGAACAATGCCAGCATTGATTCAGTGCAGGATTTATCTTAGTCAACTTTTTGTCCTCTCCATCATTATTGCACAGGCACTCTTTCCTTCCGCTTATGTTTCGCCATCTGCAGTAATTGTTCATACACTGACTAACAAAGCAAAGGATGGACTTCTTTTCCACTGCTGAGCTGGGAAACAGCAGACCTGCTTTCTAATCTTTGCCTTTGAGCTGCTGTGTGGTGACTACTTCAGCTGTACTCCCTGCTATGGTGCATTATGTACTTCTTTGCATGAAAAGCTGTAGTGAAAACTGCCTGGAATATCTAAAAGCAGTTTATACAGAACTCTTCAAGTTCCTCTGTGGAAAAACATCCTATTCTACAGGGGTGATTTCACTGAGTTGTTCTGTTGTTGGCATTTGTGTTGTGTGGAGTGACTATGCCTGCAAATGTGCTTCTAGACCCTAGGACTAGCATGTAATTTCCTGGCAATAGAAATATAAGTGTTGCTTGGTTTGAGAAGTACCATGAGAAATTTTTCTAGGGCATTCCACTTTATTTTTTCCCTTAGCTCTTTCACCAATTCTATGCTCTAAGTTTCCCTGCAATTTCTGTTGAAATCTCTGATGCTCTACCCTTCCAGTCAGAACTCCTCATACTGCCAGCTCTTCCATGGTGTACTGTAAAGTTTCAAGTACTAAAGTATATGCTTTCTTGTTTATCCTACTCTATAGAATTAGAGCATGAGTTTAGATTACTTCACTTATGGAAGGATCCCATGTAATTATAGTGGGGGAAAGATAACATTCGACTTTAGAGAAAAAGAAAGCTTAGTTCTTTTAAATGTTTCCACTATAATAACATTCCAGCAGAACAAGATAGGGGGAAATCTCAGGGTTTTCCAATGCTTTCCTTTTGGTATGCCTATGTGCTCTAAAATGAAACATTCCTATTATTAAAAGTGTATTTTAGTAATTCTATCTCCAAAGTGTGTGAATCTGATCTTACCTATACGTCTTGCTTATATTTTAGCATGATGAAAATAGTGTCCCCTGGAAACTCCTTATAGCTGAATGAGTGTTTAAGTGCTTTGATTGGAGTAGTGAGGGACAGATAAATATTCCTCTCTCAGTGGATAATCAGAGGGAGAAATTTTACTTAGGCAAATAATTAAAAAGAAGTGCCACAGCAAAGAGGACAAAATGGATTCCCAGGACTCAGAAGCACTCCGTTCCTACTGTCATTTTAAATTTTCTAACTGGCACAGAGGATGGTTGCTTGCTGTCAGTCAGAGGGGTAACATGCGTTAACAAGCTTAACAGTTAGTGTTTGAACACTGTCTTGTGTGCTGACAGCACTTTACTTGAAGTGCACTTTATTTGGTCACCTAGGCAGAAGAAATCTCTAGGAACTTCTGGACCCAGTTTTGCTCTATTCAAAATCAATTGGAGTTTTATCATTGACTTTAATAGGCATCGGATCAGCCCTTTAGCGCTGCCTAAGTGGCGGACAGAGGAGAAACTGAGATTGAATGAGCTAAAGGTGTATTGTCTTTGTTTATTTATCTTTGCCAATGAATAGGTGCTGATGAATTTAACTCAGTCTTATTATGGAAATGGGAGCTCCTAAAATAATGTTACATTACAGCCTTTTTGTGTGTACTAAAGCTACAGTCTTATTAGTCTGAAAAAAGGTAAATCTGTTGGCAAAGCTCATTGTATTTTCAAGCAGCAATTTAATATCACAGTTTGTTCTATCAGCCCTTAGGACTATGACATTCCAAGTGGAACTGAGGTAGAATTTAGACATCTAAATTTAAAATTGCTACCCTGAAAAGCCATGCTTAGATAATAAAAACTTTTTTTCCACGCAAAACTGCAAAAAGCCTGTACACAGCCCAAGACCTTGCTCACAGATACACTTGGCTGGCCACCCACACCATCCAAGTGTGTCTCTGATGCTGTCCATACCACTTGGGCATATCCCTCTGGTGTCCTAGGTATTGTCAGAAACTGCTTGCACACTTTGGGACCTGGGTTCCATCACATAACCCAGGGATGACAGCTGGTTCCCTTTAGCCTTTGGCTGTTTGAGGTGTAGCAATTGTCTGATCTTCCTGATGAAATCATTTCTCTGGAGATAAACGAACATGCTGAACCAGGAAAGGTACTTCCCAAAGCATTTAATTGCTGGTCTGTTTTTACTCCTTGATGGCTAAACTGATAATTAAATGTTCATATTAATTGATATTAAGTTAAACTAAGTAAAATCTTCTCAGTTGAGATAGCTTTGCCTGTGACAACAGGATGACTACTTAAAGTGAGTGAACTGGTAATTTCCTTTCTTACTGAAGAGTCCTAATTCTTCACCATATGAAGACATTGTCATAATATTGCCTAGTAAGTAAAGACGCATGAAAGTGCCATATGCTTCTTGAGGATCAGATGCCCCAATGTTAGGCACTGCAGAGCATGCTGTTAAATGGCCCCATGTCTTGATCTTAATATGTCTAAGCTCTTGTTCTTCAATTGTCCTTATTGCACATGTGGTAATTTGTTTGTGGGTCAGGTCGATCATTATAGAACATAACCAAATAGTATACCATGAGAATTAAGAAAACTAGGCCATCTGTTTTTTTTCTTTGACTTAACAAAGTGATTTGACATGAAGCTAACTGGAGAGTCTGTTCTGTCTTCGTGGAGAAGGAGAAGCTCTATATTTTCTTTTTGCTTCTTAGAATAGCATGGAGGAAAGCTTATTTTGCATTCCTCTGGAAGAAATGCTAATAATTGTTGTTCTGTTAAGCTTTATGCTCTTAGATAGTTCATGCTACCATGGCATTCCCACAAGGAAGAAAAGCATTACATTTACAGTGGAAAGAAAAATGGAGAGGGTAAGCAAATATTTGCATGTGTATCCAGCTGCCCCAAAGCTTAACAGGATTATCCGTAACAATGATAACTGTGGAGCTCCCTCTTGTTTGAAAAGTAAGAATAATTTTTTTTTTCCACTTTATTGCAACTATTTGTTGTACAGGAACTGAAGTTGAAGGGTGATGAAATTTGGTTTTTTTCCGTTTCAGGGGACAAGAATTTATAGTCCAGCAAACGTGACTTTCACAACAAAAAAAAAAATAAAAGAGATTCTGTCATCTGGGAGATAAAGGACCCCTGTTAGCTTGGAGATAAACTAATAAAAATTATCCAGCTGCAACAGACCACTGGAAAAATCCTTCTAAAATCACCTTAGCCTCATGACCCTGGATAGATGCACCAAGTCTGGCCCAAGTCTTAGAGGAATGTGAGGAGGAATAAGCTGCAGCTAAAAAAGTAACCATCGTAGTGGAGTACACTGCAAGAGGGTTGCTGGGATGTGCTGGCCATGAAGGACCACGACAGAGATTACTGTTGTTCAGGAATGGCTGAATTCCTCTCAATCGGTCCATACTGCAAGGAGTGAAGGACAAGGTGTTGCTAAGCACTGCCAACAAGAAGTGTTGCAATTACTTTAGATATGATGGCTTTATGTGACGGAGGAAAAGGCAGTTCAGCTGTTGCTAATCCAGTGGGTCCGTTCCAGATGAAGGGTGGGAAAAGTTCTCAAGACTTGATGCTTCCATCAGGAGGCAAAAGCCTGAGCTCTGACTTCTGTCTCCATCATGCTGACCTTGCTCTTGCAAGCAGCTCTTCACTATATGCTACAAACAGCACTAGTCTGTTCACTCACAGCAGCCTGTTTCCCAGCTTTTGCTGCTTTAGTCTGCCTGAGCACTTATCTCCAGCTACTTCTCTGGGTGCTGCCCTCTGCGTCACCTGCTCTGGGAGGCCTCACATCTACACTGTCTGCAAAGTGGTTTTGGGGCTGGACTTTATGTATTTTTTGGCTGGTACCTTAAGGCTGACATAGGAAATGGAAATGGACTGCTGATTCTGCACAAACACTAGTGCTACATCGCCATTTAATGGAACGTGAAAAGATAAAAGGCACTATCCAGTCATAAGAGACCTGAAGGCTCTACTGTTGTATGTAGACTTGTCTACCTTGCAGGCATTATATTTTTCTCTGAAATCAAAGGTACTGGTCACTATCAAAAGTGGCACACTGGACTAGTGAGATTACATTTCTCACAATATTGGCATTTCCTAGCAGTGACATAACCTTTATTTAACAGAAGGAACTTGGATGCTGGAGCAGCAGCATATTAATAGGGCAGAATAATTAAGCTTATAAAAAATCCAATTTTTTGCTAATAAGAAAATTAATTTGATTTTTTGTGTTAAGCATCTGGAACACTTGTAATACTAGTGTAGAGATTTGGTCTGGAAAATTATAGTGTGGATAACAAGACAACAGAGTTAGTTGCTAATGTGAGAGGAAAGGTAAATAGCAGGAAAAGTGTGGGTAGATAAGGAAAGTCTTAGAATATGTAAAGACTAATAGAAGAAAAAGACAGTTCAATGTAGATAAATAATGAATAATGAGTTCACAGCAAAATATTGCCAGCATTTTTAGATGCTTCATACACTTGGAGAAATATAAAGCAAGGGAACAGATCATGCCGTAAATTTGCATAACTGTGCTGAAGTCAATGGAGCCTTGCTGATTTACACCTCTGAAAGACTGCACCGTTAACGAATGAGGGTTGGTGATGGACAGTGAGAAACAAAGGAATAAATCACAGTTTCTTTAAAAGCTCTGGATGGGGCATGGGGGTTAAGTTATTTGCTTTTGCATTAGTACATAATTTCCTCAATTTTTTAAGGCAGTGCAACTATAATAGACATTCTGTACATCATTTTCAAAATTGACAAAATAAAACTTCAGAGACCATTGAAAGCACTTCAGTCTACTAAAGGGAAAATATTTGCAAGTCTATAAGGAGCTGTTACACTCTAAACTGTGGAAGAGATTTACTTGAAAGTGTTATTAGCTACTGATAGCTGCAGTTTGAAGGTACTTGACATCTAAGTGTAGTCCTGCCATGTTTATTTTGGCCATTAATGTTTTAATCAATAGTTGGATTGGTTAATTTAAGATATAACTACTTCGGGGATTTCCAGGATAAAAATATATGTATGCTTTTCCCTACTTTTAAATGTGCTAGAAATTAAAGCTCTGCACAGGAAAATAACAAATGTATATAAAGCTAGAATAGATAACACTGGGACTCTGCTGGTAAACACTAAATATTTTGAAAACGTCAGTAAATTAAGAAGTTTCAACTTGTCTTTTATGAATGTCTTGTAGCCAAACACTGCAGTATAATATCTATCTCTCTGCTTCTTGATAGCTTCATTAACATCATTATCACTCTTTGTTTTAAATTTATCTTATTCTATGTTTTTGAGCTAAGCAGTCTTCTACAAGGAAATTTGTGAAGCCCACAACATCAACTTAAAAGAAGAAGCTAAAAATCTATAATGACCTTTCCTTGCACGCATCTTGGATAAAGTTATTCCATCCCTGACATTCCTAGTCTCCCTCCTGCTTCTGAGTCCAACAGTTATGCTCCAGCCTTGACAGTTCTTCATTTGTGTCTGCTGATTTTATCATCTCCTGTTAGCCTGGTTGCTTCTTCAGTGTCCTTTTGTCGTTTTCTTCTGTTTTGATCTTCTGGTCCTTTCCAGCAGCTGTCATATTTGCTCTACTGTCAAATTTCCTCAGTGTCCTGGTTTCAGCTGGGAAAGAGTTAATTTTATCTCTAGTGATTGCTGTGAAAGGAATGTCAATAATGCACTTTTCTTTAGTTGCTGCTAAGTGATGTTTACACTTTTCAAAGGCTCTGGTCAGCTTCCCATAGAAGCTGAGAAGGAGCATACCCAGAACAACAGAATGGCCAATGAAATATTCTGTTTCACAGATGTCATGCTCAGTATACAAAACGAGGTTTGACTGGGATGGGGGGGAATCTGTGATCACTGCTCAGGACTGTGCCAGTTCCCCAGTTTACTGGGTGGTGAGAGTGAGTTGAGTCTTCTGTATTCTTTTACTATAATTGTTATAATTGTTACTATATTCCTTATCTGTTGTTATTCTATTAAACTGGTTTTTATCTCACCGCATGAGTTTGGTTTTTTTTCTTCCCATTTCTTTTCCCTTTCTTATCCCCCACTTCTCTCCAACCTTCTCAGGGGAATGCGGAGAGCTGTGGGGGTGAGTTCATGGCCCTAGTTGCAAGCTGGGGTTAAACCATGACAATCAATAAGGTCATCTGCTGACATAGTTTCAAATGTGATTCTTCTATTGATGTCTGCTATTACTAATTTAGCACTGTTTGAACACTTTTGGAGTACTGTGACCTCTGAGTTTCATATTTGAAATGAGGTTTTACTCATTACTCATTAATTAATGTAATTAATTCCGTAAATTAATTCACCAGGACAATGATATTCAATCCAGAAGATTTTTTTCACTTGATTGAATCCATGTATCAATTAAAAAATTTTATGATAATTTCAAATCTCCCCAAAAATCTTATAATCACAGTTTGTACTTTGGCCCCTAAATTCCTAACATCTGTCAAAACTTGTACCCAGATGAGAAAAGAGATCCTTTAATTGCTTCAGTTCTGTTGATGGTGGAAGAGTCATTATTATTATATTAAACTTCAAAACTGTTTAGCTTACTGGTTGTATGTTAGATCCATGTTTTCTCATTTTGAGAAGACAGTGGATGATGCATTTCATCTGCCTGACTAATCTTGACAAAGCCTCTCACTTCTCAGAGAAAGAATGTGGGGTCAAACCTATTTTATAGTTTACCTTGACTTCAGCAAGGCTTTTGACACAGTCTCCCACAGCATCCTCATAGGTAGGTTTAGGAAATGTGGATTAGACGAACAGACAGCGAGGTGGATTGAAAACTGGCTGAAAGACACAGCTCGGAGGGTTGTGATTAGTGGAACAGAATCTAATTGGTCATTCATAACAAGTGGGGTCCCACAGAGGTCAGTACTGGGTCCAGGCCACTTCAATATTTTCATCAATGGCCTGGATGAAGGGATGGAATGTACCCTCAGCAAGTTTGCCGATGACACAAAACTGGGAGGGGTGGCTGACACATCAGAAGGCTGTGCCACCATCCAGTGAGACTGGACAGACTGGAGAGGTGGGCAGAGAAGAACCTGATGAAATTCAACAAGGGTAAGTGTAGGGTGCTGCATCTAGGGAAGAACAACCCCCTGCACTAGTACAGGTTGACGACTGACCTGCTGGAGAGCAGCTCTGAGGAAAGAGATCTGTGAGTCCTGGTGGACAACAGGATGACCATGACACAGTAGTGCACCCTTGTGGCCAAAAAGGCCAATGGCATCCTGGGGTACATCAAGAAGAGTGTGACCAGCAGGTCGAGTGAGGTTATTCTGCCCCTCTACTCTGCTCTGGTGAGGCCCCATCTGGAGTACTGTGTCCAGGTCTGGGCTCCCCAGTTCAAGAAGGACCGGGAACTGCTGGAGAGGGTATAGCAAAGGACCACTAAGATGATAAGGGGCCTGGAGCATCTCTCTTACAAGGAAAGGTTGAGGAACTTGGATCTTTTTAGTCTGGAGAAGAAAAGACTGAGGGGGAATCTGATTAACAACTACAAATATTTAAAGGGTGGGTGTCAAGAGGAAGGACCCACTCTATTTTCAGTGATGCCCAGTGAGAGGACAAGAGGAAATGGACACAAACTTGCACATAAGAAGTTCCATCTAAACATGGGGAGGAACTTCTTCATTTTGAAGGTGGCAGAGCACTGGAAAAGGCTGCCCAGAGAGGTGGTGGAATCTTGGTCTCTGGAGATGTTTAAAATCTACCTGGACAGGTTTCTGTGCAACCTGCTCTAGGAGGACCTGCTTTGGTAGGGGGGTTGGACCAGATTATCTCCAGGGGTCCCTTCCAACCCCATACCATTCTGTGATTCTGTGAAACATTTGTAACCTGAAACAAATTTTACACCACCCCTATAAATTAGAATTCACTTCACTGCAGTGAGTGTATCTGGCTGAGAGAGGACATACTAACTCAGTCTCAATATCATGTAAATATATTACTATGGATTCTGTATTGGAACTGTCTAATTATCTGCAACAAGTTCAACCTGGCTCACACAAGTGAGATAATACCCAGTCTTTTGTCTGTGTTGTTATCCATTTGAGAGGAACTTGACCTCCTTCTTTCTACAGTCCCATTGGCATTTCTTTTCATTTTGCATAGTCCTTGGCTGCCACAAGGAGACATTAATGGTTGGTGCCCATACCTCTGTCACAACATGAAGGATCATCATGTGTGTGAATTGATTTCACCCATCGTTCTGTCCCGTAAAAAAAATATTTGTCAATAAAACAGAGGCAAGGAAAATCCTTTCGCACTGACATTATGAGCTGATTCATCTTCACCAACATGAAACTGGCTGCAAAGCATAGAACACAAAACAATCTGTTCTCATGATAAACTCAAGTTTTATTTCGGATAAATACTACCCTACTTATATGCTGAAGGCACTTCACATTATATTGAGTCATGGAAACTGAATAAGATAGCTTATTATCTCACTTTTATTCTTTTTAAAATTCATGCAAAAGTTTCTCTCTTATTAAAAAAAAAATTACACCTAAAGTTGAATAGGAAAACTCTTACTTGTCCTATTCTTAGTGTTCTGTTGGCTTGCTATATCTTCATCTCACCATTGTCACACTGAAAGTGTGAAATTCATTTTTTTTTCTTCTTCTCAATAAGTTACTGTTTGTTTACTGTAAGCAATATTATGTCTTGTGCTGATGTCTCAGACATTAAAACTACCATGAGATTGGTTTATGAGCAGTAAGGCTTTTGTAAAATTATGAACATATTTTGTTTTGCCTCTCAGATTTCACAGTTCTTTAGGTGTGCTCATTTCCTGCTTTTAAAACAGCTTTGTATCTGTGGATACAAGCTACTTTCAAATAATAATAATATTAAAGCAAAACAAAACAAACAAACAAAAAAAAACCCAAAAAAAGAATGAGAAAGAAAATATACAATGTCAAAGAAGTCCACACTTTGCAGTGAAAGCAGTACACATCCTTGCTTTGCCTCAAAGTTCTTCTCTGAGTTGGAAAATAAAGGTTTTTTTTCTGTATTTAGAGAGACTGAAATGGCTTTCTTATTTGTTCATTCAGCAGTATGTGGAATTTGGGTAGGAAGAGATCAGAATTTGTTCATTAGAACATGACATAAGCAATTTTAAAGTTTCAAGCATTAGAGCCATTGATCTCAGCAGATGGAGTGAGCAGATGCAACCTATTAACCTCAGCCTTCAGAAAACTACCCAAACACATCTTTCCCAGCCTGAATGACTAAGTTGCCTTTATATTCAGTGGAGAAGGAAATGAAATGAAATGATAAAAAGAGATTCACCTCATCTTAAGACAAGTGTCTAAGAAAAGGTGAAGGAGATGCTCTTTGGAGAAGTAAATTATTGAAAGTCTACCAAACTGCTGACTTTTAACAGCTGGAGAGTGTAATAGTATTAATAATGAACAGAAAAGGCAAAAGCTATTTGAGCAAAGAGGAAGAGTTGTGTTGGTGTCACATAAGAATGATAAAGTATTTTGAAGTCTATTTGTAACTGAGGGGAATGTTAGACAACATCTAAATGAGCAAGTCTAGACAAATTACACATAAGAGCCCTTAAAGAGCTGGTGGGAGAGAGCTGTACTCCTACTTTGTGCTGCTCTGAGTACTATTTAATGAAGTGTTGAGTTTACCTGCAATTACCGGTAGGGCAAGTTATCAGTAACAGCAGCAGCACACTTCAGGAGCTATGCACTCTTAAAAAAGTTCACAAGAAGAGTTAAAAATGGAAGAGGAGCTTTTCTTTTACATCTGTTTGCATGAATGTCTATGATCTTTTCCTCATGCTTCTATTCAGTAAAATTATAGACTTGTGGATAAAGCGACTCAGGAGATTGATGTTCAGTCTAAATCCGTCTGTGCTTCAATTTCTTATTTTGTAAGAAGCAGATAATAACACTTTCACTCTTCTTCCTATGATCTTAGGATTTCAAAGCAAAGATTCCCTGCATTATGAAAGGGCCCAGGACAATGGCTGGTTCACTTCTAGCCCAGGTCATCAGGCTACTACAAAGTAAGAAAAATGGTGTATGCTTTAGAATTCATAAAAATTCTAAAAGATTCTTCTTTTTTTCAAGGATTTTCTCATACCTAATTACAATTTCATCTTCCACATAACCATCTCTTTCAGTGTTTCTAAATTCCTTTAAGTTAGGAAGGCTTCTCCATTAGTGTTACTATAGCGATGAAACACATGAAACTGTCATTTCACCAAATCCAGAACATTAACAGTGAAATAAGATCAGACCTCAGAATGGAAGATTTCTATAAGACATTGTTCAGAGCTCTGCCTTCCGGTTCTTTCTGCAAAGAAGAGTTCTGTGCAGAACCTGAAAGATGTTTGTTCTCCTCTCAGTTGAGAGAATTTTGAAATGCAGTGCATCTCACTTACGTATAAGAGTCAGTAAGAGGAATGCATTGGCCCAGGTAATACTGAAACTAAACACATGAAAAAATGCAGAATGAAAAAATGAAAACAAGAATGTACTCAGATGTAAGAACATTTAATTGTAGCACTTTCAGAAAGACTGAATTAATAAAAGCAGTTATATACAACTATTTTTCCAAAGCCTTTTGCTGGTCTGCCAGGTCCTATGGTGATTCCTATTTCCAATTTAAAAGTCAAACAAACAACATTTATCCAGTTATGGACACTTAAGCGAATAACCCCACAGCTGCACAACAGCCTTTGGATCATGGAGTGGAATTTCTTATAAACTTTGAATTATAAATTATGTGCCAGTTCCTCAGTCAGTAATGAGCTTGCTTGAGATCAGTGGGGCTGTGTTGATTTGGCTCATTTGAGGTTCAATCTTTGTGCTATGGAACACTGTTTTTCTCCATAATAGTCCAGGTAGATATCGCCAGAATATGACATGGCAGCTTAGTAGGTTTTTATTGCAAATAATGGTTCTTGCTTATTTAGCTTATGGTAAAAAATGATCTGTGGCATGCTAGGTACTGCTTCTACTGTCTTGAGGGAGGGGAGTGAAACAAACAACTTCTGAGAGCATTTCCAGGCTTTTTTTTCCCCTGCACTTCTATGTTTTAAATTTGAAAACATACTGTCTGTTCTGTTAATTACATTATGTATATACAAATTTTTAATCTGGAAAAAAAAGTCCAGAAAAAAATGCCTAAAAAATCTTCGTGAGCACAAGCGATCAAAAGCTGGTTGGCGTCTCAGCTACATGACTGGGAGCACAGCAGTGCTGTCCCCCCGAGTTGGGGCATTGATTTAGTACTGAATTACAGTGATGCCACCTATTGTTACAGGCTGCCTCTTGTTTATTTACTGTTTCTCTAGGGCTGAGATGCATTTGATTTCAGTGAAAACTCAGTGTTGGATGGCATTCTTAAAGCAGAAGGATCTATGATCCTGACCAGCAGATCACTGAAATCGCCACATTTTACTTTGCTCTCTTTACGGAACTATCTTATCTTGCGCAACTGATCGTATTCCTTCCAGTATAGCTAGTGTGTTCTACTGCAAGGCCCTATTGATTTAGCAGCATGAGTCCTTTGTTTTAGCAAGAGACATAGTCAGGGTTTATCACATGTTTTGTGGTTCAGTGTCATCATTCTGCAGTTTCAACCCCAAAGTTAGTTAGGAAAGATGGACAGCATAATATGGCAAAAGATAGCAGATTACTAGTCTGGTGAGTCAACACTATCAGGCATGTTTGAACCTATCAAAATCCCAGTTTGAGGGATATGACAGGTAGTCTCAAGAACAGTGCCTGATGCCCATCTCATATAGCAATGTTCCAAAACCCTAATGCTACCCTGTTCAATCTCTTTTTATGGCAGCCATGCAGAGACGCCCATCCTGAGCCTTGAGAATGAGAGATTTCCCAGGGCTTGTTCTAGTGAACCATTGATAAGTTTGCTTTCATGAAACCTGGACAGATGATGGGAATCACTGTCACTTCTTCAATGGCATTCAAGAGGCTTGAAGGCCACACCCTATCTTTTGTGGGAAGATTAATCACCAAACTGCAGAGCAGTTTTTCCCAAAGTACATATTCTCCATTAAGAAAAGCTAACACTATAGATATCAAAAAGTAGTCAAGTGATTTGTCAGGATCCCAAAGCAGGTTTCTTGCAACAGAGGAATATAAATCAGAACTACGAAGGTTCCTGTCCAGAGCTCAACATCTTCAAAGGCCAAGGCCATTTGGAAGTACTCATGTCAGAGATAGGAGCAAGTTTTCAAATAAGAATTTATATGCACATTTTCTTAGATTACAGGGAAGTTTTAGAAAATCACTGTCTAAAGAAATTTTAATTTTAGCTGGGAAGTCTTACAGTGGCCAGTGTTACTGGGATATGTTTAGAGTTTGGGACATAACCCTCAGAAGAATAACTTTGATAGTATCTTGCACATTGCTGATCACTGATCAATTCTAACTAAATTTCAAAATCTTCAGCTTGCCAGAGTTCCATCAAATTTTCATTGTAATTATAAATGTTCTTTTTAACTTGATAATAGAATTTCAGTTGTAACTATAATTTCCGATAACTTCATAATTTTCCTGTAATACATGGAAAATGTGCCAGCAAATACGCTAAAAATTCTGATGGTGACTTGGAAGGTGAACTCTCTCACAATTTTTTTTGATAGATAAATGGATAATTTATATCTTATTTAGAAGGACTTCAGTCTTGTCTCATCTGCAGATAGAGAGCATGAGAAATAGTGAGCAAAGCTTCTAGGCTATGAAGATGAGATGTAATCATATCATGTATAATACCTATAGAGAACATGATGGTGTAGTTCATATCTTCCTAAGATCAGCCCTAGTTACCCTTCAGGAGAACGAGAAAAAGACCTGAGGCATATGGATTATTTCTTTTTTTAAATTACCTTCCTAGTAAAAAAAAAAGTCTTTCACTCCCTTCAAGCCTGTGCTAGTGCTGATATTTCAGCTGAGGTAGATAAAGGAGTTGATGAACAGTGCAGAAGCATCTCTCAGCTTGGTATGCAGTTGAGCACTGCTTGCTTGTAGAGAATTTGGGCTTTGCAAACTGCTTAAAATAAAGAAAAAATATGAATGGTCTTTGAAAGCTACAGAAGGAGTAGCAGAGTCATGATTATTCGGAAGTGATCACCAAATCCATTGTGTTGTTATGGCTTATGAAACACTTGAGCTTTGTTAAAGTACCAGAAATTCATTTCTAGTAATTCCCACATAATTTAAATGACAGAATGGGATGCAAAACATTTCAACTTGTCATTCTTTTCCTATGCATACCAAGGTGCTTTATTGCAGAGAACAGGAAAAAATGCTAAATAGACCAGACTCAGCATTTTACAGACTCTTTAATAAATGTATCAAATGGTGTTCATAAAGGCTCTTAATTGTCCACACATTGAACTAACTAGTGGCTGTAAAAAATGTCGCTTGCATTTTATATCAACTCGTTGTAAAGCAGGGGTCATTAGTGTGAAAGCAATGTGCTTAATATATAAAACTATTCTCAATCAGTTCTCCAGAGGAGACTTCAGAATGAGTTAGGTTGCTTTGTGGCCTTTGAAATAAGGTAGGTAAATTCATGTCCATGTTTACTTTTGGTAACTTGTGGCAATTTGCACATCATGGATCACAGGTAATGTATCTCATGGAAGTGTGCCCATCCCAGCATGTCTCTGCAATTCTTCATTATTTTATCGCTTTCTTGTGAAGCAATGGCCAACGAAAGTGGATCAACAGAATCCTGAAGTGCACAAAACCGCGTTTATTTATGATTTATGATTAGTTCTGGCCTGTTCCTGTAGTTCTCACTTGAAGAGGAAAAGGGGAAACAGCTTTTCTCTGAATAACAGCTACAGAGCTGAACCTTATGTTCGTCTTACATTTAAACAAAACTACATGTTAATCTCATTTGGATATAAGAAACATGAAATACAAGCCTATACAATCTATTATACTTGAAAGGACGGATTTACTGGTGCATACTGGTTGTTGAACAGCATTTCAATAATACCATTAAAACCATATTTAAAGCTATTCAATGTCATTGTAATGGCACAAAGTAGGTAGAGCACATTAGTCAATTTGTCATTAATCCAGCAAAAAGACATTACTGCTGTTGTTCTTTTTTCTTTTTTCTTTTTTTCCCCGTAGAGCTCTTTAAATGAATGTGATTTTAGTTCAGAAGAAATATTAGCAGAAATATCATATCTGGTATGATTTTTCAGAGCTGAATTCCTGAGTGTTTGACCCACACATATTATTTATGTGAACAATGGAGTCATCTAGCAATTAGAGAAAAAGATTAGATAATTCTATTCAGTGTGACTGGAAGTGAAAACAAAACAAATTTTATGAGTTCTGATCTCTGAACCTCAGCAGGGATTAAGTTGTTTAAAACAGACTTTTCACAAGCTTGTCTTCTCCAAAGCTGATCTCTATTTATATATCTGCATCAGTTGGTCTAATGACAAAACGTTGCTTCATAAAAACAATTGTTGCTTCATACAAACAAATGTTACTTCATATAAAACTGATTGCATTGCAGAATCACGTGTTCATTAAATTCTCTCACAAAAGCAGCATTTTCTATTAGTGCCTTTTTTTTTTCCGTAAAAAGATTGGTATATTTTATATTTTCCTCTCTTGCCAAACTGATAAATGATATTGCAAATAAGCGTGAATTGAAAACTCCAAAACTCTAAAGGACTACTGATAGTGGTCAACTTCTTCATCAGTGTGAACATTTGATGGTGGAAATTGAGCTATTTATCTACTCTAGTTTGATCGAAACCATGGGGAGGGATATACTGTTTTCAATCATGATAAAAGCAAACTTAATACTCAAAGCTGAATAGTACAACATTTCTGCAGGCTAGTGTGGAAAGCAAGAACATGGTGAGATTTACAAATTTTATACATTCTAATATTTAGATCCTGTTTTTCACCAGAATGACTGTAATCTAAGTGGCACCATGCTCCTTTCTGGCAAGACAGGAGGTTCCCGATAAGGTTAATTTCAAAAGAATCTTTCACGATTTTCTGTTACTGAACATCACTTCTGAGAAGGTGGTATTTAAAAACTGTACAAGTTAGAAAGAATAAAGGATAATTTCTTATCATAACCCTTAAAGTAACCCTTTCCTCTCCCAGTAGGAAAAATTACTACAATGCTGATTCATAAGAACTCAGTGGTGATTGCAACTCAAATGCGCGATGAGATGGAGACTGGAAGGCTGGTCACAGAAGAAATTTACCACCGTATCTCTGTCACGGGAACACTGAAGTTTGGTCAAGAAGAAGTTACAAGAAGAATGACAGTATCTCCTGTCAGAAAGAAAAGAAAATCTACCACTTCCCAACAAACTCATCGTACATTAAGAAAAAAGGGAAGATAGAAGAACTGAGAAAAAAGTCTATGATAGTCTTATTCTAAATGGAAACCAGGTAATAGCTGCCCATGAAAAGTGGATAAACCTCTTGACAGTAAATAAAAATTAGCAACACTTTTCCCACTGACTTAAACACACCCAAATGCTGCAGTTTAATCCATTACTATTAATTTAAAAATAAATAAAGCATATAACCCCATGGGCAAAACTGGGTCAATAAAAATATGCTCAAACAGTCATCCTTTGTGTGAAGTCCTCATTAAAAGAAGCCAGCCCAAGTGGGAACCAAGTTCATCTGTGACTTCTTTACTTAATGCAGAAATAAGCCCGGTTTAGAGCGTGCTGCATTTGCTATTTTGGCAGTGAGTTAGCACACACAGAGGAAACTGTCACAATTGTGGCAGTGAGATTGACAATGTTTGTGTATCAGGTTTGCTGAAACTTTTTTTTTTTTTGTTGTTGTTAAAAAAACACACTCAAACAATAAAAAAATAATCCACCCAAACAATGACAACAAGGAACCTTTTGTCTCTATTTCCATGGTCAGCGTTGCTTGGATTCATCCAACCCAGCAACTGGAAAGAATCTATCCACCTTTTTTGAGATAAAGACCATGTGAAAAACGAATGTGTCCTCACTCAGAACTATGCTAATTCCTTTCCCTCTATGGAGCTTCCTCTTCAGTCTGGCACCTGAACTGTTATCTGTGAATATTACCTCCCTAAAGCTGGTCAATGTGTGACAGTCTGGAAGAACGGCCAAGCTTATGACAAATAAGAAAGGCCGATTTGAGCCATTCAGTCCCCTTAACCTGTTCCAAGGAAGACCTTTGCAGAAAATTAGCCAAGCTAAGTTCTGCATAATTGCTCTGGAAGTCATGTATGAATAGACATGCTACAACTAAATTCTAAGGGCGATTAATTAATTCAGATAAATAATGCCCTTCCCCAGAAAAAAGGCTGATTTTTTTCCCCCTTTGAAGAAATCAGATGACCTCCCAAACTATGCTGAAGTGAAAAAGTAGACAATGTCATTAATATGTTAATATTATCACTCTAATTATTGCTAATATTATCACAAGAACAATTACTAATATCATTTGGCCTTATTATTGTACAGTCAAATACTGTACAACAAAAAAAAGGCACAAAAAGGCGGCTTCCATCGTCAATCTATTCACCTTGCATGGAGTATATTTGTCCAGTCGCTGTTGTTGGTAGGGTTTTCCCAATGTGTGTTAATGATGGAGAACTCATACCCCCTACCTTCTAGCTACACAAGCATTTCTTGCTCAGCCTATGTGGTAGCAATTTAAGCTCGCAGAATGGTATATAATTCACTGCATGCATGAGAAATCTCACAGCTCTGACCCAGTGCGGATATCTTTAAAAAACAGCGTGTTCAGTACTCCATAGATCTCATTATCATTAATTAGTTCTATTATGGTACTGTCTAAAAGTTCCAGCTGAGCATAGGACTGTTATTGTTCCACGCCTTTTGTGAGCACAAAAGATACCATCCGTGCTTTAACAAGCTTAGTGTCTAGATAGAAAAGGCAGACAAAAGAAGAGAGAGGAAGAAATGGCACAAATAGTTTTAGTAACTTAACCAAAGTGTCACTCACGCTTGGATGGTTGGGTCTGGTATTAGGGCCTAAATCTCCTGCCTTAATTTGCTGCTTTATCTATTTGTATGCATTTCTTCTTGTAAATTGTCCATGGTGCATTATTCCATAATCTTCCATGATGGTATTCTCTGTACGAGTACACACTTTATTCATAGCTCAGCCACCTCCCTAATGAAGAAAGAGCTAATTTCCTCATATAGTAAAATATATTAGGTCAGATTCCTCAGCTGGCATCCTTAGGACTTTCCACTTCTTTTTCTTCTCTGAGTATATAATTCAAAGATTATTTTAAAATCTTGACCAGGCTGTTTCCTGTGCTGCTGAACAACAATTTAGAAGCCCAAGCACCACAGTCAGTATGTGGGAATTGGCCACCTAAAATTGTGACCCAGAGGTGCTTCCATAGCATTATATTAATGTTTATGCAAATGGCCAACAAAAACAATACCTCTATAAAATAGTCTAATAAACAGCTATCTGTGTAATGTGCATATTTTAAGACTCATCAACGTTCACAAAGTGTTAGGACTTTGAGGAGCAGGTGGTAATGACAAATTTATATTTATTGCAAATTTGTTTTGCTGGCAAATTCCCAGTCATCTGTAGCTGTAAGTATGAAGTAATTATTCCCCTTTTTATCAATATTTTTTCGTGTTTCTGCCAACTAGTGGGCAGACATTAAAACAGTTTTAAGTTAATTAGCTTGTCCTGGTAGTGAACAAAATGCATTTGCATCCATTATGCTAACACAGAAAAGAAGTCTTGTGGTCAGTAGAATGCTGAATCTTCTGAGATTTATATCTTTGCCTTCATAACAAGGAAGATCTTCTTCCACAAACTTTTTTCTAGATGGACTTCTGAAAGTACTTTGAAGATGTCATACAGAGGAACAGCCAGGTATCATTCTTCTGATAATGAACTCGTGCTGGTTGGACTAGCCCTAGGCAATCTTGAATCATTTTTGTCAGTTGCTTGGAACTGGCAGGACCAAGATAAAAATGAAGTTTAATTGAAATCGTTTGGGATATTGTAGATTGAAATGGCAGGGCTGTGGGTGGGTCAGGATGGCAGAGCTGTACTTGCAATGTACTTGAAACCAGTTGGCCTCTTTGCAATTTTATTTCCTGAGAACTACTAGATCCTCACAGATTTAAATAAATGCTGTAAGTAACTGCATGCCTAATTCCTCACATAATCGACCCAAAATGCACCCCTTAGGAGCTGAATTGATACATACCTGTCAAATACTGCTTTGGTGGTGCTTTTTTATGCAAATAGAATCCTAAGCAATAAATCAGATTCTTGGTGTGCAATTTTCTTAAGTACATGTCTGGTGTCATTAAACAAACAAAGAAGTAATATATCAGGTTAGAGGAAAGAAGTAAAGTATATTGTTTTAAGAACATCACTGAATCTGAAACAACAGTTAACGATCTACTTTCTTTTAATGATTGCCTTTGAAGATATTGTTGACTTGACTGATACCGTATTTTCATTGCTTCCCTGGGGCTTGTCCTTTTACTCTGTTGTACAACTTTCTAAGTCATTTGTCTTATATTTCTTGGATAGATGTTTTTATACAGTGGACAAAGTGCAGTTAATGAATAAGGAAATGGCTAGCTTTATGATCCATTCTGACATCGATAAGATCCTCTCATACTCCCTACACTTTCCCTCCTACAGTTTGATTGTATTGTGTAATTACAATGTCTCTGGAGCAGAGGTGGCCTCTTACAATATGCATTTGTGAAGTAAAGCAGGACCTGGCATTACCTGAAGCCAACAGACGCTGATACACTACCAAAGCACCAGGTCTTAGGGAAGAAATATAACAAGATTTAAAGCTGAAACTGAAAATCATAATGCATGAGATTTAGTAATTTTTCTCATGTGGGATTACTATGAAGTTGGTGTCAAAAACATCAGAGGTGGGAGTTTAGATGAACCTAGCCAATTTCTTTGGTATTAACAACAAAAAATGGACTGTTCAGAAAAGCTTGAGAGCATTGCTTGCTCATTTCAGTATATTTCAGTGGGAGACATGTCTTGTGAATACAGGATGGGTATTTTTTCATTGCTGGGTGTACTAGTCAGAGTTGTTCTCACCCATTAATGTTTTTTAATGTTGTTTATATAACAGTGCTTCACGATGGATTTAGGGATAACAATAAAGGAAATGTCATGTGGTATCATAAAAATGATTGAATTTTTAGATCAAGGGTTTTGTCAAATATTCTGCTTCAGAAGCAATACTTCTACAGACTCAGCAATCTTGGGTCAGGCATTTGGTGTGTATGTCAGATATTAGGCTGCCAAATCTCCTTTCTATTGACAAAGAAAATGTGCTGAATATCTGAGAGGTAGACCAACGAACCAGATGATACAAGATTATGTGCAAGCTAAATTTGCCACTGTAAAGCAAAAAAAAAATAATAATCTCAGTCTGAACATATATCCTGATGTCATCAAAATCTATCAACAAAAACAGAACAACAGATTGTGTGGTGCAAGTCAGATGAGCGCAACACAGTAAATTCAGAAAACTGCCTTTTTCATATATGTAGGCTATTGTGACGATTAGCCTCATTCCTCATCAATGAAGATAAGTCAGTTGGACCTTCATACACAGAATAATCTGAAATGCTACCATTTTGAACTGTCAGTATAGTGGCCTCTGCCTGAGCCTGTACCAAATTTGCTTAAATGTGTGTTCTCTTACTGATTAACCAAAATGTAGAACAGGGACTTCCATTTGGGTTTGCATACAATTTGTCCCACAGATCTAGCAAGTAAACAGTATTTTCAGACAGAAATGCTAACATTTGTCCATGATCAAGTTTTATCAAGTTTGTACTATTTTGTTTGAAGCCACTATTTTTACATGCATGTACCATACACCCAGGTTTGACACAAAAAGACTGTAATTATTTTTTCTGTCCTATTCTTATCACCATCATGTTTGAGTTTATTCTTGAAATATGTTAAATATGATTAATAGTTTCCTGTTTTTTTTCCTCTTCTTTTAACTTCTCCCCAGGAGCAGAAGCCTATTCAGTTGCCTGTTTGGAGGTCAACTAGTCCACCTCCTTGAAGTGGTACTACTGCCAACACTGAATCACTGCATTGTCCCCTCAGAGTTTTGAAATCTTCCAAAGATGGATACAGCCTCTCCAGACAACCTGTTCCAGAGATGCATTGTGTTTCCGGGGGAAGTGCTTTTTTCTAATGTCCACCCTGAAGATTGCCAGCCACAGTTTTATCATTGCCCCTTGTTACACTGCCCAGTGTTACTTAGAACCATGTGGCTCCGCCGTCCCTGTAACCACCCTTCAAATAGTAACAGATTTCAAGCAGATACCTCTCAGCCTTCTTTCTGCCAGACTAATGAAGCCCAGCACCACCAGCCTGTCTGTGTAGATCAATCATGTAGATCAATGACACACCCCACTGCCATAGTTGCTGTCTGCTGGAACCTCTGCAGTTTCTCCATTTCTGTGAGGAACTGGGAAGGACAAAAAACGGGCACAGAAAAAAAAATGGAAATCAGAATGAAGCACTTCCAGGAAAGCACCTGAGTACAGGAACCAATATTCAAAAAGTACTGATCTGTAAACATTCCAATCTACAAAATGGGTTTTAACATTTTTATTTTCTTGCCTCCTCCTGTGGTAAAAATTTGTATAGTGAAGAACTATAGTGATAGATGAGTTAAAAATATTTGACCTTACTGGGTGCACTGCCTTCCCCTCTGGGCTTCTCATTCTGTCTTTAATAAACAGTCCATTTATTATGTGGGCTTGAATCCTATTTATTAGAAAAACACCAAGGTTAGGTTAGTTCTGCCATTTGTAATATGGGTGATTCAACATTATTACACAGAACAAGACAACCAGGGAGACCGGGGAAAAATTTTTCCCCTCCCTTCCCTTCTCTCGCCACACACACATTAAATACAGAACCTTTCAGGAGAGATCATTGCTTAGTTGATGCAGTGGATGAAAATTCTCATTTCAATCAGGTAGTGAACCTTCAAAGGAAAGGATGATCAGGAGGAATGGGAGAGACCTTGATATATCAAAACAAGCCTTTAAATAATAAACACACTTCAAATCCAGGGCTTATCCTGCATATAAAGCAAGAGGCTATAAGCAATTCAACGTAAGAGATATTTATAAGGCTATTTTCTATGCAACACAAAACTGGCTACTTTTATACTCGCATATAAGGTATATTTTCATCATGAATCACAAATAAATAGTTTCTCTTCTCATGAATCCAAAAGAGAATTTGTAGTTTTAGTGCCATATTTTGGCAGAGAAAATTGACACCTTTTTGAAACTGCCAGCATAATAATGGGTAGAAAGAATCTAGACACCATGAATCTTCTTCAACACACTTAATGGATTTTGTCTGTCCCCTTTGTATCTCCAGCCCAGCTAGTTCAGAATGAAGAAATGTGAAGCATTCTAATATCTGTTCTCTCTCTCTCTCTGGGTGAAAGTTTGCTTTTAGAGAAGTCAAGGAGAAACTTGCTGCTGACTTCAGACTACTTTTGGATTGTGTTCAGTCAAATTGGGTTATTTTTTAGAACAATCTTTGGAGAATACAGATACATATTCTCCTGTGCATCACTTTAAGTAGAAAGCTGTTGACTGGCCAAGCATAGTAAGAACTTGTTTCTTAATTTTCTTAAATTCCTATAGCATAGCTTCCTTCAAACGATATAAAAGTAAAACATGTACCAAATGTGCCCAACTTGTGGTCCAGAACCTTTTAAAAATATTTTGCATGTAAGACAAAATTGCTGTGTGCTTCTAACATGCACACAGATTGAGTGTCAGTAGCTGAAATGTAAAAGTGAAACTATTATGGTAATAGATCCCTCCTTAATGTTAAGTGGGTTTCAAATGCAGAATAGGTACAACTTTGGAGGAGATTTAAAGGTTTACGAAGAGTGCATATGCCCCAAGCAAAGATACTGGATTGACCTGAGGAACTTCTCCCATGAAAGGAAGAAAATATATGTTGGATGTCAAGGTCAGCATTAATGGAAGTGTGTAAGTGCAGGGCATCAATAGCTTCATAGATTATTCATGTGGAAAAAGAATAAAGGAACAGCAAGAATAGGCTTTAAAGTGAATATCGTAAGATTTTTGCAATATGAAATGGAAAGAGGGATCACAGATGTGAGGTGCCATGACAAAGGTGATTGATCCAAGCAGTGAATATTTTTGTATCCCCATTCTCACTGTCCTGAAGGAGAGAGGAAAACTGGATTATCAAATCCCATACAGAAAAAGTTCCTTTGTCAGGTTTCTGTTGCTCCATTTTCTTGTTGGCTATGGGTCAGTTTTTATTATCCACGAGAAGCAATAGCTATTGGATGCGCTCCAGGTTGGTGCTTCTGTAATTTCAGCAGAGCAGTAAAAATAGAATGAAGGAAAGAAAAATTGATTGCAATTTAAAGGCTGGATATACAAAGTTGACATTTATTCAGGGATATTCATACTGCCTAACTTTTAGACTAGTAATTCTAGGCCCCAGCAAGGAAATTAGGCTCTTGGAGGCTCAGTGGGACCCTCCAGGTTTGGGGTTTTTTTTAATGGTGATTCACAGAACCTGAGTTAGGTACCTGTTTGTTTCGCCCTTACAAATCTAATCTTTACAAAGCTAATTTTTGACTAGCTAAGAAGTCTACTGGTCTTATAGTAGCAATCTAAGGTAGGTGGTGTGAACTCTTTTTCTTGTCTCTCTCCAAGCCTCTGTTTCATGCAGCATCCATAGGTAAGTGGTTTTCATTCAGTTCAGATGTTACTTATTGCATTTGATTCTCACCCAGCATAGAAGAAAAGAGAGAAATTTGTAGCATGCATTTTATCTTATTAAATTAGTAGATCATCTGCAGAAACAAGTTTTACTGGGAGATTCAGACATACTGATTTGCCAGACAGAACATAAAACCACACAGATTAATATATGAACATCATGCACTGGCAAAGAAAAATGGGCACAGAAGGTATTTTCCTCCTGGCCATTTTTTTTAAATTATCTCTGTTCCACCAGACAATATTTGATGGAATGCATCCTTCTCACCATGACAAGAACTGTTATACAGGCATAAGCTTTTTCATCTGATTGGTCTTTTCTACAGCAAAGGAAGTGAGAGAAGAAGAAGGACCTATATTATCTCAATTTTATTAATTATAATTTAATGAAGAACAACCTCCCTCCCTTCCTATGCTCCCAGCCCCCAAATCAAAATTACATGCAAAATGATAAGACTACCATCTTTCTCTCTTTTTTCTCCAACTACATATTAAATGAGTTACACAAATTCTCCAATAGGAAAGACTGATAAAGGCAGTAACCTGGTGACTATGATCCTTTCTTTCTGGTCTGCAAATCCCATGTTTGAATTCCTAGCATGCACAAAACAGAAAAGCATTTCAGCAGAGGCTACTTCCCCTTTAAAATGCTCAGATTTGTCCTGAGTGTGAAACAGGTCGATTTAAAAACAGCTGTTTGAGCGAAAGGGAATATTTGATGGATCCAAACTCCACTATTCAGTATTTTTTCCTGAAAAGATGTATAAATTATATGAAAATAGTGATGGTTTGTTTTTGACACAGCACTACGAAAAAGAATTGCTTGTTATAATGCATGAGTTTTTAAATTAAACCAGATCTGAGTTAATCTACCTTTCACCCCTCAAAGGCAGCTAAGAGCTGTGGAGTAAAGATGATTTTCCTATAATATCATATTGTGGGACACATTACCAGATCTTTTGGAGATGAAAAGACACAGGGAGACTGAGCTGAGCATTTTACTACATATGAGTTTAAAAAAGAAAAAAAAAAAAAAAAAGGGGGATTTTCGGTACTGAAAGGAGAGCTGAGTGCTTTGGGCTTGCAAGACTCGGAAAAGCCCTTTTTATTAAGGAAAATAATCCCTTTTTATTGTATTGCAGAATCCCATCATCCCTCATGGTTTCCTACCTTGTTCTCTTTATAAGCATTCCCATGGAATTACAACACTGAAAATAATGAACTGCTTTACTGAGGTTAGGATGGTAATTTCACTGAACCAGTTACTAGTGGGAGGGTACTGAGTCCAGCATGGAGGTGACAGATCCAGTTCCATGGCAAGAGAGGCACTGGCTTCATCAGGGTGTCTCTCTGAAGCCAGGTAGCACGCTGGGAAGACTGGGACTACCAGAAAAAGACAGGATTGATGTCCCATGGCATGCAATTGACTGCACATTCAATAGGGAGGAGGGTGTAGCTCCTCCAAGTGCTATTGACTCTACAGGTAGTACTCAGGCTGTTTTAGGAGATACTAGAGAACAGTGCTTCCTTGCTGTCCCTTCACGTTCCCAAATAAGCCCTCATCAGGTGACCTGGCTGCAGGTGATGTGTCATGTTTGAACAGGCACAGATGGGAACTGCTTGCCAGAAGGATTCAGCTGCCTTGAGACCCATTCCCTCCTCGGGTGTGAGGCACTGCCAAGGATTTAATGTCCCTTCAGAGATCCATTGAACACTCCCACTATTCATTAACAGCACAGATGGGAAAGCATCTTCTGCCTACCTATATTGGCTTAGGACAGGAGCCAGCAGTTCAGTCATGAATCACTGAAATCCAATGGGTATGCTGAATATTTTCAAGGAGCAACTTTCCTGCTGTATCTACAAGGTCCTCTGCAGCTAGACCTGACAGTGTTCTGTGAGCCACAGAATGGGCTGGCTTGTCTCTTAAAAGGAACATTTGTGAGCTGAACACAATACTGCTCATGTTCAGCTTCTTAAGCTCAGGAATGCTCGATGATGCCTGTCTGTGAAAGACAGAGTAGACAAGTCTCTTTTGATGCCAACTTAAAAAAAAATAATCAGTTTTTGCAATTCTTCTCCTATACCTTTTACTTTTGTCTCTATACTCTGAACACATCACCCCATCATTTCTGCCAGTGTCCTACTTCCCCACCCACCCCAGAACTGACCAGGAGCGATGTAAAGCTGGAGGAGAAAGAGAGGA